>JAPSGF010000070.1:4043424-4124689 GCA_035772895.1 Perdix hodgsoniae
TTCCTTCCTTCCTTCCTTCCTTCCTTCCTTCCTTCCTTCCTTCCTTCCTTCGTACTGCTCTTTTATTCTCTTTCACTCTCCCTTAATTACCCTTGCAGTAATTACTGACATTTCTGTGGAGGTGGTGGTTTGGAATCCACCTCTGGCCTTGCTGTCATGGCTAAGTTCTCTGCCTTGCAGGCAGGCATGCAGCAACACCCAGCTTTCATCTCATCCTCTTGGCTCTTAGCTGCTCCCCCAGCACTTGGCTTTATAACAGCGATGACCCACAGTTACTGCCTTCCTCTGTTGCATGGTCTGAACTCAGATTCAATCTGTCCTGTCTGAGCTTCAACGCAGAGATAATTGTTGCAGTGTTAAAGTTTCATTTGATGTATTGTAGACTATGCTAATGGTGGAGAGGATTTTATACCTGGTCTAGCTCTTTATTCCTTTGGTTGGTTTTCTTCTGACTGCGACACCATATGAGCAGCTGCAGATTGCAGTCAAATTTTTAACAGATGTATTTGCTGAGAAAATTTCATATTGAACCTTATTGCCCTGCTCTCTTTTCCATCAAAGGAAGAAGAAATCCTCTTAATTGGTGCTAGGAAGTTACTGTAAACTCTCAGTGTCTTTCTAGTGCTGCCTACATTTGAGGACAAGTCTGATAGAACCATATGTATCTATGCTCACGGTAATGTAGCCCACAGAAACGTGCCTTGCTGTAACTAGAGCTAGCTCTTTCAGGGAATTACAACACTTAGTGGCAAAAGCACCAAGTCCTGTATGGGCAAAACATTTGTATTTTTATCCAGCCTTTCTATAGAGTTTTGGTCCAGGCTGATGAGCATTAGGCTTTGAGCAGTTTTGCTGCTAGCAGAATCCTAACTGACAAGTTCGAATGATATTTGGGTAGAGATACTGTGTGTGTGTGTGTATGCATGTGTAGGCATATCTAAACCTATGCAATATATACATACAAGATATGTGCATCCATTTATGCATTCATATATATTATGTGCACACTATGAATGTATCTAAAATCAACAGCTTTTCTCCCACCTTTTCACTGTTTTGTCAGGTTCTGCTCAAGATGAAGGGTAGGTCTTGCTCCCAGGGGTTACATCAAGGTGCATTTCAGATCTCCTAAACACATCACTTACAGAGCATGCTAGATCCAACTTAATGTAATGTGCTAACAAGCAAAGCAAATAAATCTTTCCAATACATTTTTCAAATTTTGGAGGTCATTGAAAGGTTTCATGGTTTTGGTAAGTCTGTCTTGTTAGCAAAGACATGCATTTTTCTTCTTCTGGGTAGCATAGCAATTGGTGTAGTGGTGTATAGCATCAATTAATATAGCATTCACATAGTATAATATAATGCCCATTGTCACAATACAAAGTAATATGATGTGATTTTATTAGCTTGTATTAGTAAACACAGATTGCATTAAAAGCTGTTTCAGTTTTATTTTTTAAATGTTTATATATGAAAGAATAGCCCGAACTGCAGAAGTCAATGATTTTCTGACACTACAAAAATTAGCCGCCTGCAGATCAGCTTAATTTAAAGGCTTTCTGTCTTCTTTGAAAAGGTTAATAAAACTGTGGCTAAAGAAGACCCTGTGAACCTACTTATTAGGATTTCAAAAGCTTTTTGACAAGTTCTCACAAGATGAGAGTATGAAATAAAATAATTACGAATGAGATGATAGACAAAGCTCATAAAGAAATTAAAACCCACTTTAAAGTCTGACAGTTCCACTTTGTTTTAATCACTTTCTGCCACAATCACATGTGGCCGCATTTTAAAAAGTGACTGCTGTACAATGTTTCTGTATCTTGGCTTCATCTTGTATTGTATTGAAAAGTTCCTTTAAATCTTTCTTCTCCATGTTGAAAAATAGAAATTGAGGGGAACGATCTTTCTAATGATAACATTGAAAAGCAAACAAGGCACACACACAGAACCACAAAAGCACCACCAACAAAAATCCTTAGTTGTAACTATAAGCTGACTTCATTCATATTAATGATAGATACCAATACCAGGTGATACTTGTAACCACAGTCAAACAACTGCACTCACAAACTCTGCAGAGCAGTGGTACTTGATCCTGGTCCAAGATTTGGGCCAACAGATCTACAACTGTCACGTGAATCTACCAAGATATGAGCAGTACCTGAATAGAATATGTTGCATGTTGGTTGCCAGTGTGCTGATTGGAGATTTGCCCTCTGGACTATATATATTTCAACAGATAATTTCTTTTACAAGCATTTCCATTTTGGCATCAGTATTCCATATGACAAATTTTTATTTTGCTACTTGTGATCATCATGCTCCAGACTGCATCTCATTTTATGGGAGCAAAATATCTCCAGCATAATGAAGACCATTCTGTCTCAGCAGACAATGGACAGGTACAGTGTTCACAAAGCACAGTGATATATTAAAATATGAAGGTGATACTAATGATGCTCTTAAAGGTAGGCAAAGCACGTTTCATTGTATTCACTCTGGGCTTTTTCATTAGTTTTGCCCAGAAACAATGAAAATGTATACAAACATGCAGACACACAATTACTCTCTACACATACACAGTTTTACCGCAGGGACAATGGCCTTGGCATGGAAATCACCTTGACAGAAGCAGATAAATGGTTTCTGTACCTTGGAAAGGCTTCTGTGCTTGGAGAAAATAAAAAGAAGTAACACCACCTTTCAGTTTACTGGATAGAATGAATGCATTATCAAAACCTAGAAGACTTTAAAGAAAATAATATTGGGGTTGTTTGGGTTTTGTTAAGTCATGGATGCGGACATCTCTGAACCATGACAATACTTCATATATATACCAAATAACAAAAAGAGGGCAAGTTCCTAAGACAGCATCATTGCATTCCCTGAAACCATCTTTCCAACATTACCTCATTTTCATTGCGTATTTCACAAAGGGTGTCAGTGATACCAGAAATATCAGAGCACGGCGACATTCTCTGCTGTGAATCTCCTTCCACTCACAGCATCACCAATAAATCTGTAATTCTTTTTATTTAATTAGGTATGCTGATGAAAGCTGAAATTTGTTAAAAATTTATTTGAGAACTGTTAAATAATGAAAAGCACAATTATATGTAGAGAAACCCCATCCAAACAAGGAACACTTCGATGGTCACAATTATTACAGTATTAAGTCCACAAAATACTTCATTTGAAGCACCTGGAAATTTATATATGTATATATATTTATATATATATATTTATATATATAAATGAGAATGTAAGTAATCAGTATATATCTAGGTGAGTGGAGAAGGGTCCTGTCCCTCAGCCCTTTGCAGAGGCAGGTGAAGGAAACGCATGCTGAAGGCTGAACCCACCTGCACCAGCTCTGCTGACTCCCATAGGGAAGTGCACTCAAACCAGTAGGGCTCTCCACCTGCAGAGCTCTTTCTGAAAGATTTTCTGTTACAATCTGGGCACAGGAGAGCACTGCTACAGCAACCCATGCATCACTGATCCAGACAGTGGTGGGATGAGGCCATGTGAATATGAAGCAAAATTTGCAGGTCTGGAGTGTCTGCAACCTGCTTCCCTGTCAGACCAAAATTTTGGAAACCCATTATAAGTGCTGTTCTGTAAACCTTCATCAGGAAACAAAAGCCAATCCATTGTACTAGAGCAATCTGGAGCCCAAATACAACTTTTAATAACTGGGGTAAAATCTCACAGAATTCTGCTGAGCTGTAACATAAAGAAATGCCAGACAATGTCAGCGTGAGTCTATAGTGGAAAATATAGGCAAAACAATGTCACTGGATGTCTGTGTAGACAATGTTATGATTTGAGGAGAGGCAAAATGCTGTCAATGGAAGACTATATGCTGTAGATAGCATTACCACAATATGCGAATAAAGGCAAAATGATGTCAGGGCAATACACAATATGCTCAAGACAGAATATATTTAGTCTGAATAGAAAATCTGTCATGTAAAATAGTTGCATTGATTCTCATCTTCTGCAGTGATGTGTTGTCATTTTTTATTCTGTCTGTCTTTTTTATTTAAATTTACCCTATATTCTAATCTGCTTTTTCCCCACATTAACACTTCCTTTACTTGCTGTAAGTGAATTCACTGCCATTGACTTCATTGCTTTTTGATTATCTGATTGTAAAGAAAAAACAAAGTTGGACCAATAGTTTCACCAAAAAACAACCAACAGCTATATCCACACTAGAATCAACAGGACCAAGATGTCTATCATTTAACTGAATTTCACAAGCAGAAATACAGTAAAGTTGCCTAAAAAATACGTGTATAGATGTACTCACACATATGTGCCCAGGTAAAATTTTGTTCAACTCTGATCAGGGGAAGTATTGTTTATGAGATACAAGAAGATTACTTTTTTTTTTCCCATAACTGTATGGAATTTCTGCCTAAAGTTGCAGGTGGTAACTTCACATAATTTACACTTACATAAAACGGAGGCCTCGTGTCCAAATTAATTTAACTTGTATACACTCCATTATTTTTCTTAAGTTTCAGATTATCAGACTCTGGTCCAAGCAATTTCTAGATTTTTCTTCATTCCTAATTTCAAACAAACCTTCATGTCCCAAGTGGTAAGCTAATTTCTGTGAGGGTAGTCATAGTTGAGTTGCAAAGGGAAATGAAATGTTTCCTGTGTATTTTGGGCCTACTTTGCCCCCTTGTCTATGTCAAAGCCCACTTCAACTTCCAGCAGCCCTACTGTTGTAAAGGTGAAATTTCCCCACAAACCCTGCTTTGAAAAGCACTTACTGATGAAAGGCTCTAAAATATAGCATCTAATTATTTAAATTATAATCAAGGAAAGCACTGAAGCTCTCTACTTGTTCAGTCCAGTTACAGATGACATAATTGCATTCAGTGTTCTTTTCTCAAGACTATTTTGACTGGACATTGCAAGTCTACCAACATTCGTATTATCAAGCTGTTCGGCATAAGTAGAGCAGATTGACAGACTGAAGCAGCCAATGCTGAAGTCCATGTATCTACGCTAAGTGTGGTGGGTGATTTTACTTTGGATAAAATTTAGTCTGGTCCCATTGTTCGAAAGACTCACCCACACATGTGGTTCACAGCCTCTCCACTGCCTGGTCATTTATATGGATCTTTGGAATTTGTACAAGAAAATGTTGACACTTTACATTTATTGTGTGCACCTGGAGCATCTAGATTAGCTTCTTCCCAAGGGATCCCATGTGGACATTTGGACATCAAAGATTTTGTCTTCTAAATGCCTGTTTTAATGCTGACTCCAAACTATTATCTTAAAATTGTAGAAAAAAAAAATTCCAAAGTCCAGGCTGCTCAGTGTGGACCCAGACTTTAAAATATCGTCTTCCCACCGAAAGGACATCAGTACAAGCTCTCTGAAGGAAAAAAAGGTCATATTTCCAGGAACTGTGAAGTGGCTCCTTTTCCTCCCACCTGGAACACTTAAGAACCAGATTTTTGAAAGCTTGGTAGGATTAGGGTCTACTGAGTCTTCAAGGTGCAAAACTGGCATAATCTCAGAAGAAACTGGCAAGAGAAGTAAATGTGAACTTGGGAGTCAGATCACCCAAGTGGTCTTATTAAGTGGTGGGAAAACAAATTATCAAGGAAGAAGGCAGATTTTAGACAGAATTTTGACTCCACCTTTCCTGCAAAGTATTTTAATTTTCATGATCAGCATCCTTTGAAAAAGATAAATTCTGCAGGTGCATGTCTGATGCTTTACCTGTCTCTTTACAAGAGTGCTCCAGCGTGTCGAAAAATATGAACTCAGAACCAGTTCCCATAGCCCTTAAGTTGTTGTATAGAGTCTTAGCTCAGATTTTTCTTGATCTTTCTGCTTTGCATTTCAACCTTTATGTTATGTTAGCATGGTGTTCCCATGCTTAATTTGCCTCTCATCTGGATAATGATAATGAGCTGTTATTGACTAGCATTTCCAGTTCAGTGCAGTGAACATTGGGTAGTATTCATAAAATGTTCCTCTTATGCCAAATGAAATCGGTAGTGGTTTTGAGGCAAAAGGCCAGATTCATCAAAAGGATAATGGGCAGATATATTTTTTGTTTGGTTTTTCTTTTCTTTTCTTTTTTTTTTTTAATTTTTATTTTAATGACTGAATTGCACTGCTATTCTTTGTTTACCTATTTTTGAATTCCATCAGATAGCTTTAGAGATGACTATCCATTTTCTGTATTTGTAGGAAACTGGCACAAACTGAGAAAACAGAACAATTCCATGTTTATGAAGCATGAATTCTGACAGTAAATGTCAATATATTGCACATTAATACACAGGAATTCTACAGTAAAGCACATATATATTAAATTTGTGTTCCTTCTGCACAGAGCCTTCAGCCTGGCTATTTTATATGGCAGTGGTTCACACCAGAGTCCTCCTGGGGAGCATAAGATGCAGCTGTACCACTGTTGTTTATCTGCAGGAGGATCCTCTGTCCTTCAGTGCCTCCCCCAACCTGAAACCCTGCTGATGGACAGCCTTGGACAGGGACAAATCTTGCACTTCCCAGATGCTGCCATGAGGATTTGGGTCCAGAGAGCCCTGCTAAGGCAGGAGGGGGGAAGAATAGGACTGGAGAGTGAGGATTCTGCCTGTGGTGCTGCTGCTCGAGAAATATTCAGAAAGGGGGATGCTCCTTCCATTTGAGGATGCAGGAATTATATTTTTCTGTGCTGCCTTTGTGGGGAAGTTTGATTGGGTTTGTAATACATCATGCACACATTTATTTTTAAGGGAGTTCTATGGTTCGTATCTGGCAAGGCTGCCAGATCATTACAGAAAATAAGGAATGGATCTTATTTCAGCAGTTTGAAAAATACATTTATGATAAAATGCATTTATGATATGTGCATCTCGCCCACTTATATTTTATGCTTAAATTTAACATGGAATCTCTTCTCCTGGTGACTGACTTGGAAAACCTGTTTTTTTCTCACACTGAACTTAGTTGGGAAACATCCCAGATTAGGCAAGAAGAAATCTTCCTCTGTTCAGGTGCAGTATCAACAAGGAGTGGTACCTGACAAACCATACTCATGTACATGAATCAGCCTGCCCTATGAAGGTCATGAAGGCACTGAAAAAGATCCTGTTCAAAAGAAAAAAAGAGACAGACACTCAACAAACAAACAAACGAAACTTACAAATCATCTTCCTACCAGCATGGTAGCATGAAAATCCAAGAAAAAAAAAAAGCCAAACCTTGTAAGGATGGCAGTGGGCAACAGAACTAGATGGAAAAAGAGGGCCAACCTACAGCCTTTGCAGAACTGCACACAGGTCTTGGTCAGGCAAGTCAGCCACCTTTCCAGCTTTACTGAAGACAAGATCCTTATTTGTGTTTATGGAGTTTTGCTTGGAGGGGCATGGTGATATCAAGCAGCAATACATGAAAACAAACTAGGAGTGCACAGAGAGGATCCTTGTTTCAAGACACAGAAAATGCCATCTTCAGAGCAGCATTTCCTACCGCTGTTTTGTGATGCCTTTCATCACTGATAATGCTGGTTCTACTCAAGAAAACAATTTTTTCAGCATTTGAATTTTATTCCTGAAGCATGGCAGTCCAAACAAATGTTCTACAGATGTGTAAGAGAAGTCTTCACAGACAAGGAGGAAAAGCACTGGCATTTAAAACACTATCTGGGGTCAGTGGATAGATCCTATGGAAACTTTGCATCATTTGATCTCTTAGTGCTGTGAGACGGGTCAGCACGAATATTTGGAGGACCGTAGAGGCAGGTTTTAAGCTGTTAATTTGACTCTCTGCAGTAGTGTAGTGGGTCAGGACTTCGGCTACTGCAAGCTGAAAAACAAGTATTAGAGGACAGGTCATACAGTGAGTTGGACCTTCAGTTGTTCATACTTAGCCTTGGCTCATTAAAGTCAAAATCCTCTCTTCAGAGTTGATGTGAAGAAAGCCCTTAATGACCTGTTTCTTCTGCCTCATGGAAACGTGGCCTCTTCAGACACCTCTTCCAAATAGAAGCAGAAATGATGCTTTGCTCATAGAAATCTCCCAGAAAACATCTACTCAGGCCAAAGTCTGGCACATTTATCTCACAGCATAGATGCGACTTCTACTGTCTGGAACTCTGTTGAAATGAAGACTGTGTCATGCAGAAAAAATATTCTGCCCCTTAGGTATAGCAATGGATGTGCATAAGCCACCCCAGATGAAGGGACATGAGTTGTGTCATGTTCTCTCCTTCTCTTTGATATGCATGCAGTGTGCCGCAAACACTGCAGCCTCCACTACTCACCCTCAGATGCTAAATTACTGATGACAATGAACATGTTGTGACAAACAGAAGGATCTATAGGAAGAGTAATGTGAATGTTGGCCTGTCTGCCTGTCTGTAATGCAGAGCTTTTTTTTTTTTTGGAACCTTTGTGATAATTTACTGTGAAGCAATCTGCTGGATTAACTGCTATGATCCTGTACAAACTGGTGTTTGTAGCACCTGAAGTTGGGATGCTGCACTTCAGAGTCATCTTTGGGGTGGAAGAGTACAGCAACAAAATTTGTGCTTACAAAGAATACTGATTTATCTTGATGAAAGAATAGATATGACTTGTAAGTAATCATACAGCAGCTAATCTGGCCCTTCAAGTCAGAAAACTTGGAGATGACACACTGCATGACTCTGCTGCACAAGCTGTTTAATGTGCTTGCACTTCAATCTTTCACAGGCACCTGCAAAGCACGAGTAATAACATTCCTAATTCCTGTCCCTTATTATGGGGATAATGAGCAAACATTCTCAAAAACTGAAAATTTCTTTTTGGAAAAACACTTTGGTTGCTGGTGTGCAGTTACCTGAACACAAGAACTGGGCATCTGTATGAAATGCCTGCTCATTGCTCCATTCATTGAAGTTCACCAGTGTTTCAGGAATATGGCAATTCAGAACAAGGGTGTGCAAACATGTTTAACCTAGTTTGAAACTCAGTGGAAGTCTGCAGAGCTTAAGTATTGCTCAGTCAATACTGAGATCTCAGACTTCTTAGAAGAGATTCAGGAAAACAAATAGGAAGAGAAAATATGCTGATCAAGAGAAGGTCATGTTGAGCACGGCAAGAATGGTTCCTTTACAAAGACCCACCCCTCTCAAAATATTTATCATTTGTAAGGGATGTTTGTTCTACAATGTAGAGATGTGCAGCTCTGAGTTAACTTGATGGAGTTTAAAGGCATTATTTTTATTTTTCTTTTGTAATTAATTAATCCTTGGAAAGATATCCAGGGAAAATATTTCTGAAGTAGACCCAAAGATTCATAAAACCTTGTCCTTCATTATGATGTTTACCTTTTCTTAATTTGAAGTAAACTCTTCTGTCTTTCTGCATATCAAAGTACAAATGTGAGGATAAACACATTTTCCTAAAATGAGGATCTGACTTCAGTGGAATGAGAGACTGACCTGTACACAGGCTTTTTGCTCTACTTGTTATAAAATAATAACAAAAACATAACCCTACTTCAGCATAAAAGACTCTGAGGAAAAAGAAACATAAATCCTTTATCAAGGTTTTGAATAATAACTGTGGGAAACAGTTCAGTTATTTGGTTAATTATCCTTTTTGCTTTCAGCTCTTAATGTGATGATGTCCATCTCATTTCTATAGAAGTGATAACTGGATATGACTAATAAATTGTTATAAAGAGAAAAGCTTCAGAAATAGAATCTTCTGAGCTATTTTAACCTCTGCCATGTTTACACTGTAGTTTTTGGTAACTAATTGGTATGTACTGAGACAGAGCTATTGCTCTGATCAAACATTATTAGCTCTTGTTTTCTTTTCCTGTATATATCATCCAGGGTCTCATGGAAAACTCGGAAAAAACTATATAGTTTGGTAAATCTTTGCCTTGGTGCCAAACATCTTCCTTGTTTATTTTCCCAATTGGAAATTGGAAAGAAGAAGTCACTGGAAGGAAGATGTTCGTGCTTATGGAACAGTTTTTCATTTCGAACAACAAGGCTCCACGCCACTGTTCTTGCAGATTGTTTGCATCCATGTGGGCATTCCTTCCCACTGCCTGAACTGGATTTGCACAGATGAGAATCACACTTTCATTTCAACCTTTGTGATATCCTGCTACCTTCCTCCCTCAGTACTGCGTGAAAATACTAGTTATCTGCTGTTTGTGATACTCTGCTTTCTGAACACCAGCTGTGACACTTTGTATTAAATAAGGTCTGGATCCTAAAAATCATTATTTTTGTGCATATTTTGGACGTTTGAACTGCTGCACTTGGTGAAATTGTCAATCAGAAGTACTACTCTTTACCTGATTTACCTTTTGGTTTGGAAGCATTTTTGAGAGTCTTGTCAGGGGTTATGGATGGGATCCCGATCTAATTTGCTGAGACTGTGAGACTTCACAGTGCAATACATGTATTTTGTTGTTGAAAAGAGGTTAGACGTAAAGCACAGCATACAGATCTTAGATAGTAAGTCTACACAGTTTTAATTCAAACCTCTTTCAGGTGTACACTTTGAAATAGCATTTCTGTATATGATCAGATTCCAATTTTTCTTTCTAAATTAATTCTCTGACCAATTGGTACTGGTGTTTTCCATCGAGCTATCCAGTTAAATACCTCTTAAATTTTTCCTTCTTCTGGCAAGGACAGAGGCAACATCTAAATCTCCAGGAAGGTTCGGCTATACAAAGTACAAGTAATTTTTCCTCTTTCTTAATTTTCATGCCTATTTCTCCTGTGTGGTTGCCTTTCAGACTCTGCAAACAAATGAGCCCTTCTTCACTGCAGGCTGCACAGGTCCATCCTGTGCGCTGCGTGATGCTGGTCCGGTGGGGAAAAAACCTGTATGTGGTCATGCAATTAAATATAGTATGCTAAGGCTTACACACAAGGTGGAGGTCTAATTAAGACTACAGAAGCAAACTTAGTTCTGGAATTTTCTAATTTTTTCCACTCCAGTTCCTACTGTGTCAGAGAATTTAGTTGCCAAAGTCTAACAATTCTTTATTAAGTGTAAGTTTAAGTAAGGTCTTTGTTTGTTTGTTTGTTGTTTTTTTTTTTGGGGGGGGGGAGACCCAGGGGGTAGCGGGTGGGGAGGATAAGCTGACAGTTTTCTGAAAATGTGGACAGAGGTGAATTCCAGGTGAAAAGCAAGGAATTCATTGTCTCCTTAAAATCTCTGCACTAACATACAGAGCTGGTAGTGCTTTTCAACAAAGTGCCTGTAAGAATTTTTTCAAATGGCTAAAACATGGCATTTTTCCTTAATTGCGTTTTCAGAACTGTCTAAATCATTCTAGGTGAAACTTTCCAGAAAAATTTTGCTAGAGACACCTGGCATGGAAAAATTCAGTCCAAGTAATTTAAGGCTGCAAAATTATAAGCAACTAAAAACAAAATCTTGTAATGGGAAATGTCAGGCAATTTTAGCTACTGATGATACTACCAGCTTTGTCTGTTACAACATGAAAAATAAAGAGAGACAAGAAGAGAAAAAAAGACAGACAGAATTATAAATGATAAAAGGAGAAAGCTTGCTTACTAGAAGAGGTGGGTTTTAAAGACATTTTTGGAAATGAATAAAAGGATGTTTGACAGATGAGGTCATGGAGACCATTTAACGTGTTAGGAAGTGGCATGACTGAAGGCATAAAGCTGAGAGTGAGTAAGGGGGAGAAAAGAGCAAGGTAAGCCTATTGGAGGGTGTTCTGAGAAGGCAGATGTATGACAACATTAAAAAACAGATAGTTTTGAAGTTCCATTGTTATGACCATTCAATTAAAATAATAGAATTATCTGGCTTCACTTGGGATGCTCAGGTGCTTCAGTGACAGATAGGTGGAGGAGAATGCCTCCTGGAGACATCCTATTTTAATGTAAATGCTTGTAAAATAGTGGGAGGTTAGGAGGAGGGGAACTGCCTTACCTTATTAATCCTCCTATGTCGTAGCTTCAGCTCATTTCTAAATAAAAATTTTACCTTATTCCTACTATTTCTGCTGACTTCAGTGAAGTTTAGTAAGACACAGAAAACATCTCAAAGGCAGAATCTGACTTCCATTGAATTTTTTAGATCACAGTGCTCAATCCATAATTCCTTGACTTCTTTGGGGACTTGTGAACATCTGCATACTGCAGAACCAACACCAGCTGTAATTCCAAAAGGCGCACTCCTTCAACACTTGAGAAGTGATTTTTAATCATTTGAGTAGTCCTCTTGACTGATGTCAGTCATTTTTGGTTTTGTGTCAGAAGGTCTCAAGAATTAACCTTTATTCTCCTTTGTTTTTCAATTACGTGGACATCAGTCTTCATGATAGTATTGAATTTCCTACCAGTTTTTGTGGTGCAGCATTCACTCTTAACTGTTCTACTTGCAAGCTATCTCAGGGCTCAGAACTCCACAACACTGATGAAAGTATTTCTCTCCATTTACATGCTAGAATCATGTTTATTTGGGAACTGCTTGGAAATCTGTCATTATGGTGTTTGTGACAGCTTGTCAAGGCCTGTTGCTATGGAAAAGCTTTGTGATGTTGTATAAATATATTCCTAGGTCAAAAGTTCTATGTATTTTTTGGACATGGATGCTAAAAGGAAAAAAAAAAAGAATGACTAAACATTAAAAAAGCAGAATAATAAAAATAACAATAACTAACATTTGATATTATATTTCTGCCTAGTAGCCAAACAGTTTCTCAAAGTATTTCATTTTTGCTGGAACCGTTCATTTATTTCTAAGATTCATCCTCATCCTTAAAATATTTTATTACCAGTCCTTTTGCAATATTGATGGTCCCTCTATTAATAGACTAGCAGACAAGGGAGCTATTATTCTCACCCTCTACCTGTTTTTCCACTAGGTATGGCTGTCTCTGACTGCTTGCAGTTCTATGACCTATCATGTGCTTGGGCCACTCACTAAAACTCATCCTCACATGTTGTTTTTGGTGAAAATTATGACTAGACAGGAAAAGAGACAACAAAACCATGCAGAAAAGTATGAGAAAAAGCTCAATACAGGTTTGCAACCAAAATAACGATGTTTTTTGGACTCAGACAGAAATGAGGAAGTGTAGGCACAGCAATGTGGAAAGTCTTTGAAGTTTGTCCCCATTAATGACCAATGCCCTGTGTTTTAGTTCTAACTGTACCTTTGTGCTGACATAGAGGCAGACTTTTTGCTTCCTATAACACAATATCTATGTATTTTTTGAGGGGATTCTTAGGCGTGGACAATTTCAAGCTAACCTGAGCCAGTGTGACCCATGGGCATTAGTTTGCTTTTCTGCATGCCAGCAGACTCAAGAGAAGCCAGTTCTTCCTCAGTTTCCTTTCTCATTCTCTCTACCTATGTTTGAAAGCAGAAATTTTGCTAGCCTATTTGTCATGACAACAAACTTCTGCAAAACAATTGCAGTGGGGGACTGAGGGTAGGTTTTAATCACAATGTTGTGAAAGTCTAAGGCTTATGTGCAGACTGGGCCATGAACTGGAAACCTCTGAAGAATTGTGGGCCAGTACTGTTTTCTCTCACTGGAGCAAAGCAATCCCAAAAAGAGAGGCTTGGTTTTATCCTTGGGGAAGGTGGTATCTCTGATGCCAGCTGGCTCAACAGGCTTTGCAGAAAACTAGTGTGAGCAGCTGGTTGCATGTACCTGGCTTTCATGCAGGGCAGAGACTTGAGCTGAGTTTCTCCTGCCCTCCTTGATACTGGCATTACCAAAAGAAACACGTAGCATGTTGAAGGTCAAGACAAAATGATGGTGGTGTGCCATTGTGATCTGAGCCTGACTCAGGAGCATGCACTGAAATAGACAAATCTTTGACCAGCTTTCCTCTTATCTGCTACCTTCCCTGGCTGTGCCAGGGCAAGGCAATAGCTTTAGATCACTAGCCAAAACCTAGTTCTTATCAGGCTTCTTCTCTCAAGACATAAAGTGTTTGCAAAATAGTGTTATACTCCTTTTTTAAAAATCATGAAGACTTTTCCAATCCTCCAAATTCTCTCATTTTCCTTGATTTTGTTAGCCAATTCTTTTACCACTGTGGGATGTCTCCGTGTTCTATTTCTTCCATACAGGCTTTGGCTTCTATCTGTCTTGTTTGCTTAATTATCTCCCATCAAACTATGAGGTACTGCTTTTGTGATACTTAAACATCAAAATGCCATGTATTTTGATTTGGAGTTCCCTGCCATTTGATCCTTATTTTTCTTAATCAGAGCGTTAACTTAAAAGAGTGGGAAAATGGCTGGAAGCAGTGAAATGAGAATCAATCTATAGTTTGAATGCAAGCCACAAATATGCCAAAAGAACGTAGACACATGCACATAGTGCCATCAAGAAAAATATCCCAGCCCTCCTACACTTTTTACACATTACAACATATTAAATTTTTTTTTCTGGTCATAGTGAAATATGTTAAAATAAAAACCTACAAAGTTGTTGGTACCTCTGACAAGATAGAGGTGCAGAATTAAAAACAACTCAGGAAAACTTTCTTGACAGTTCATTAGCCTAACCCTGGTTTTGATAATTTGTAATCTACCAAATAGGATGGGAGTAAAAGAAAAGAAATTCAGCCATGAATAGTCTAGCTGCTACCTTCTGCTGTTGTAGATGGTGATGAATAGGAATATTGGCTGAATATTATCACTGACCATGAATATGGGATTTTCCATATAGACATATGCACATATGTATCAAAATCTTGAAACAGAAGCATCACTAAATCAGTCACAATAGTCTGGGAAACTGAGGCACAGGATGATGTGTTTTACCCAATGCAGGGCATCAAATAGTAGAGCTGTAACTGTGAGAATGCACTCTGTGGTCCTGTGGACTAAGTGATGTGATGGTGATAGGGTGATGTCCTCTTTGGAGAACTGTTGTTATATAGAACATGGTTCTGCAAAGACACTAGAAACCTCCTCCAGTAATTTACCTTTCTGCTTGGTGTATGTGAAAGCTTTTAAGGAGAGGATGCTAAATAAGGAACCAAAAAAATGTTGCTGCTTCTCACCATAATTGTAAACTGAAAATAAGCACTTATACAACCTAGCCCAAATATTTAGTTAAAGAACAAGTTTATAACTAAGGATATCTTAAAACGTGTTTGAATTATTATATACACTACTTAAACAGTTAAACTGTCAGCTTAGAGTTTTGTATATCTACCTCATTAGCCTGCCTCCAGGGCCTGTGTTAGGTGAATCTGCATCTTAAAATTTTGTATTTTTCCATGCTTTATGCATCCTGTAAAATGCCTTGAGAACTTTATGAGGGATGTTGCATTAAAATGTGTGATTATAAATATGATTTAAATATCTGAAACATTACAGAGTGATTATTGTTCAATAAGGCAGCGTGCATAAAAGGGTTATCTGCATGCTGTGCTTAGGTTTCGACAATATAATGTAATGAATTGTTCAATATAGTTTCCATGCTATTTGTCTCTGTTTCTTCCCATACTCCAGAGATGCCTGATATGCAGTCCTCTAACAAGGCTATCATAAATTGCTGAACAATAAACAGCCCTTGAGATTTTTAGATAGTATGTGGTTAGTATGTAATCCATCTTGAGGAACTTGATTTAGTGCCACAGAGGAACATCCTTGACAATGCTCAACGTTGTTTTAAACTGCTGCTAAATCAATTACTGCATTTGGGAATGGCACGCTTCTTCTGCTCCCTGCTCCATGTTGGTGGCCTGGCTGCTCAGGGAGAGATTTAGGGAGCCCCACTACAGAGCCAGATGGGTCCCCGAGAAATTGCCAAAGCAAACCAGCCTGAAACAGTGATAGGTAAGGCCTTCTAAAATCTGCATGAAACTGCACAGCTCAGATATCATTTGTCTGGATTGTCCTAGCAATAAATGGACTGCAAAACAAACAGAAGTGTTCTCTTTCAGATTGGTATTGTGTCACCGAACAATAATACCCACACACGTAGTGTTTAGACAAAGGTTTTCAAGTTTAATGTGCTATGTACATTGATTATTTTCCCCTTGTGATGTCCCAGAGAGTTTGAGAAGTGCTATTGCCCCCTTTCTTAAGAGATGAGACACACAGATACACCAGTTACCTAGTACCAGGCTGTGAGTAGGGGGACTCATGGACCAAAGATGAACACCCTCTTGATTATAAAGATGTTACAAAGGGTAACCCAAAAGTTATACAAGACCAAGGTCAATTGTTTTCTTTAATGTTTTCTTCTACTCATCTGCTGAGGCAATTGCTGGGGGCTCTGAAGGCAAAAGGAAATGGGCACTTCATGTGTCAAAGCTGTAACCTTGCCCTTCTGCTTTGGAGACATAAATAAGAATTCCTAGGCAGTATTTTATATATCCCAGGAGACTGCACAGGAAGAATATTGAGATGCAGTTATTACAACAAGAATGTTCTGACATGTTTCAGGGCTCTGACCGTCTCAGAAATATCACTCTTTTATAGTGAGAAAAGACAACTTGAGGAAGGGAAAAAAGATGCTGAGATCAAGGTAGAACAAGACAAATTGTGCAGGATTCATTACCGAGAGTTACATGATCTAGTTTCTGAAGGATTAATATCCTTTCATCTTACAGTCTATATGTTACTGGCATCGCATCACTCGCCAGGAGGACCTTGTCAGCTTTCCTTCACGTTCAGTATTCCCTCCAGGTTCTGGAGTTTCATTCCACTCTTTCCCTTCAGCTTGTGTCCTCAGAGGCAGTGGTGTGGCAGTCTTCTTTTTCTCTTCTCTTCTTTTTTTCTAAATAGCCCTATGTCCCACAGTGCTTCTCACAAAGTCAGCCTGATCAGGTATTGATCTTTCATTTCAGCATTGCTGGAAATGGCAGCCAGCTGTAGCACTGAAGAACAACAACTGGCAGACACTCCGGGTAGTGTTGGCACTGGCTCTCTCCTACGAGATCCAAATTCCTGGGAACCAAATGTTCCTACGATTCTGGCTTTCTGCTGCCAATAAAGCTTATGATACAAAGCTAAATGGCTTGCAACTTTTCTTGGAAATCTGAAAGGGAAATTGATAGGTTGCCTCTATTTATACACTGATATGCTGAGAATATGTATTAAGATAAGGGGAAAAATATACGGCAGTAGCCATAAAAAAGACAGTGTTTACCCATCTTCACTATGAAGTGGTTTCTGAGACACATAAGCAGTTTTTATTTCAAATAAGTTTAACCATACTGTAGTTTTTTCCCTCTATTACAAATGTGAAGAATAAGGACAGGAGGAGCTCATTGCATTAGGGAACTTTTATAGGCTCCTTCAGAGACAAAATTCATTTGGGATTTGTGTTCATTGTACATCAAAATTGTGGCCAGTCATCACCCAGAAAATGAGAGCTAAAGCCTGCTGTGAGAAGGATGTTTGTGGAAGCTTCCCTTCACTCAGCAAATGATGATTCATATCTCCATTGACATGTATGTAAGGGATGAGTTTATAGCTGAAGAATATTTTATTCATCTTCCCATGCTTCCCCCTAGCCAGTATACTGCTATCAGTTCACAGCTGACAGAAATGGTAGTAAAATTCACATATTCCAGGGATTAGAGAAGAGGAACTCTTCTGGTTATAGAAAAGTTGCATTAGATTTGGCTATCATGTTAATAGTGGCTTTTGTTTAAAAAACAAACAAATAAACAAACAAGAAAAACACATGAGGGCTACTTAATTTTGAGTGCTTTAAAAAGCATTTCAAGGATTGTAGTTGTGGAAATATAGCCCCCAGTCAAGTGTAAAAAAATAAATAAATAAATGAAAAATAATTTAAAAATTCCTGTGGGTTAGAAGGAATTAAGTTTAAAATTGTGGTGGAGCATTTGTGCCAAAATCCAAGCATGCTACTACTGAAAGTGCATGGGTGAAAAAGCTCTTTTCCTATGAAATGGTTCCTTCTGCTACAGGCCAGATTCCGTTTTCACCCACGTAACTGAAAGCAGTGTTTGGATCCAGCTCAGCAGACTTTGTTTTAAGGGTCTTCTTGGAACAAGAAGAAAAGTACGTATATTGGGCAAGAACAGCTCTTTCTTTGATCTGTCTTCCTGAAACTGTTTCAGAAGGCCCGTTGACTGAGGAGGCCAGAGGAGCTATGTCCAAAACAGAGCCGGAAGAACATACCTAGGTATAAATCACAGAGGGACACAAAAGAAGTTAGAATCAAGCTTCAAACGTTTCCAGCCCCTCCATCTGTTCAAAAAATACTACTGTTCTTACACTGTTACAACTGTGCATCTTTCTAAAGCAACAGGAAGACATAGAAACTGCTCTTCTGCACAGTGTGGAAATAAAGGGGTTAAAGTTATAAAATTCTATCATTCCTGATGGGTCTTTTTATTTTCTTTTAGTTCATCTTTCCCACAAAAGAATACACACATTATTTTTACCTTAGGTGTATCTGCTTCACTTGTTTTACTTTTCAGACAGTTACCTGGCTGTAAGCCAGCACTGCAAAATCAAATCCTGCCATTTATTTTAGGATTTGCTTTTATTATTCTTGCCTGAATTTCATATTTTTTCATTTCTTATTACTTTATGTCATGCAGGTTTGTTTTTGGTTTTGTTTTTTTTCCCCTTTTTCTTTGTTAGCTTTGTTTGCTTCCTGTCACTCACTGTTTGGTAGCTCAACTATCAGAGCAGAATGAAAAAGCTACATGCTAACCCAGGTTATATATATTACTGTCACTTTCCCTATGACTGAAAAATGCAAGTAGCAACCAGAAAGCAGCAGATCTGAGGTAGGTCAGTAACTTAGACTGCAGCTCTTTGAGTTATGCCAAGTCACAAGGAATCTCGAATTGCAGATAGAAGGGTTGAGCTTTTAAAAAAATCATTCTGTTTATTGAAGATGAAAGCAATACAATAACAATGAGAATAAGCATGAACATGATGAAAAGCAAACAAGAAGCAGCCCGAGTCTCAGCCTGAGTGTAATGTACACATAGATTCTTTTTTATTCCTAAAAAGAGCAAAAATGTATTTGTAAGTCAGTATCAACCCAAAAGTTTGTTTGGATCATTGAATCCTTCCCTCACTCTGTTTAGGACTATACATAGCTGTCACTGAAATGCTCCTGGAAAAATCCCCAGCTACCGATCAGACTTTTTTCTTCTTGAGGTTAAGCACATTTTCTTGCTAAAGATGTATGGGGAAATGAAATAATGGTGGAAAAACAAAGGCCAAAGTTCTCACAACGGACACTTCCAAGTTTCATACATTTTTCCCCACAAGCTGGGCTTCTGTCACTTCAGTACTCTTGGAGGTGAGGCAGAGAAAGCCTGATGAATGCCATCGTGTTGCCTGGAAGAGCTGGTCTGAGGCTGTTTTCCCTGATCATGCTGGGCTGAGGATTAAAGACAAATCCCAGTTAAAGCTTGCACTTTGTAAATTTTTGCCCCAGCTTTTCATGCAGCCCAGTACCCTACCAAGTACCTATCCCCTTTTTTAGCAATGGCCTGCACTTGCCAGAGGAAACAAGAGCACCAGCCCGGAATGTATGCATGGTGTTACAGCAGTATCCCTCAGGAAGTGAGGGAACACATTCTGAGAGTGTCTTAATTTCTGATATCCCTATATTTATCCTTAGCTTCCTTTGATGTCTCATTACTCTTCTTGTCATGCTAAGGTGCTTTCTTCTCTCTACTTGTTGCAAATCTTTTGCACAGCAGAAGCGGTGACTACCTTTCATACCCTTTCCCTAATCATGTAATTCCCCACCTGCATGGAAGGAATGAAAGATGTTAGTGGCATGGCTTTGTTATTTAGGTCTACCAATGTTTGATTCCTCTCTCTGGTGCCCTTTCTCTTCGACACTGCCAATCTCAACCACATGCACTGCAGCTTTGGAGTGGAATAAAAACTGGAAAGTGTGTGAGGCAAAAAGTGAGGATATTTTAGCCACTTCACTGTCAGACTGGCGAAAACTTGATTAAGGAAGTGGAACAAGTGCCCTTCGCCACAAGAGAGCACTGCAGCTGAAATACAGCTACTGCTATTATCATGAGAAGCAACCCATCTGCCACAGCAGTTGCTAGCCACTAGGGAACCCCATGATAACAGGGGGCTTATTCCCATGCATCTCATAGAATGACAACAAGCTGTGCTGTTGTGACATCCCAGCTGCTCTTCAGGGACTGCTTCTGCCCACCCTGAGGAGCAGCATCACTGAGATCTGGCACCCAGTACAGTGCTGCCTTTGGGTTATCGACTCTTAACTCTCTTAATCGCTGCAGTCTGCTTTTGGTCAGTTTTGTAAGCATGGTGCCTTCTGTCCCACACTTCCTGACCTTATGTATTAGTGTAATATGCAGAAGTATGTCAAATGCCATTTAATCTTCATAATCCGAGGAGATTATGTTCATAACTTCACCTCTATCTGCTCACAGCTTTATCTCCTTTCAAAAATGCTACAGTATTTTTTAGACAAGATTCATCCTTTACAAGATGGATTTATTTTTAGCAGCCAGGTCTCATCTTCTTGTGTCCTACCTGTGTCATTGTATCCCAGTACAGAACTCCACAGTCCTGCTATATTCTTCTGAAAGTGGCAATAATATTTACAGATCTGAACTTGCCTTTGTGAAATCTGTGATAGTTGAAAGTAGCAGTGCGAAACAGTAATTATTCTGCAGATTATTGTTATTACAAAGTAGAATATTTGCATTATTATTTAGAGAGGTTACAGTCTAGCTCCAGGCCCCGGCTGCTCATCCCTGCGGTGGTGAGATGAGGCCGCAACAATAGGCAGCAGTTACACAAACTGATGATTTACATTTGGCATAACTGAGAGTGTGAAAACCCTCATCAGAGAGGGAGAGGTCAGAAAACGAGTGGCTGATGGAGAGGGAGGCTATGTGCTGTCTGCAAATGGGAGAGGAGTTGGTGGCTTGGCAGCAGAGCCACGCTTGAAGGTCACCACCCACCCCTGGCCCCTGGCCACATCTCTCTGTACTTCCTCCAGAGTTTCTGCCTCCTCAGTTGGGCCCAGTGTCAAATCGGCTGTGTGGCTTTTTTTAATTGAGGAGGCAAATAACTCCAGCAGAGGAGACAGGAAAGCAACAGGAGCAGGAAGGATAATAGGTCCCCCCCCCAGTATCTTTGTTTTGTTCCAGCTGATTGCTAGTCATGCTTCCATAATAAAATTAACATTCCTGCTTAAGAACATTTCTGGGGTGAAGTCTTGAAAAGTTTTGTCATTAAGTTCAGCTGAAGCAGGCCCAAGCTCTGAAAACTCTCTTATCCTATTCCTTTTGGTTTTCTCACATACTTAATCCTTGCTGTGAACCGAATGAGGCAATGATCCTACACAAAATTATGTATTATCACATAATTGCAGATTGCATTACATGGTGTAGTCATTATGGGGGCTAAACTGAGGTTACATAGATGGCCTTAATTCTGGCCTCTCCTAGCTTTTTAATGTTTGACTTTCTCTTATGGTGGCTTTTGAATGAAGTTTGCAGTTGTAAGTAATGATTAATTTTAATGTAATTATTACAACTTTGCTTTGCATTGGTATCTAATAGAGAATTTCACAGCTGTGTCCTTCATAAACAACAAGGATTAGGTCTGCATGCTTAAGTTGATGAGTTTTCCTCAATATTTTTTAAAGACCTTTGATGACTTTGGACACCTCTGTCACTGTAATTCTTCCGTTGTGATTCAGTAATATACTGCATTTTCAAAATTTGAACTTTGTAACTGATTTCAGTGGACCAGGGTTGGAATGTGCCCTTCATGAACTTGATAAATCATGTATTTATATATATTTATAATACTTGTATCTGCACACTGTATAATTTTACTTCTTTCACGGTGGATTCTTGCACCAAATCTACTGCTGAAGCACCAAGAATTGAATTTTCCTGATACCTCCTCTGTTCTTATGAATAATTATTGTTTTAACAAAAAGATAAGGTCTGCTTTCAAAACACAGAAAGCATCAGGGACATCTCAGGTTTGGACCTAAATGGGACTGTGGCATGAAAGTCATTATGCTGACTTTAAGATTTCTGAAGGAAAGTAAAGTTACTCTAGATGTAATATTTGCAGGTCTGGAACCCTAGTATGGAATCACATCAAGGGAATCCAATTTGAGGTCATACCATATCCCTTTCATTTCTTGACTTTGCAGTAAAAAATTTGTATAAACACTGTTACCAAATTTATAATGTAGGATAATTATGTGCATACATATGATGCATGAAGCAAAGTATCTTGGCTGTGTAACTATAACACTCAGCCTCCTGCTCTGCCTCTATTGTTTCCTATTCTCACAATTCTTAAATAAAAATAAAACCCAGAACATCAGAAGTGTTCACATTTACATCAGATTAAGTTACAACCTTGCTATTGTTAGTTCATAGTACATAGTGTTACAGAAGACAATAATTTCACCACTTTCTGTAGAAAGTAATTAAAGGAAAGTAGTATTCAAGAGCTGTTTTTCTTAAAAAGACATCTTTTCATTGATGATACATTAGACTGTGTTGCTGCTTATTTTGAAAGAAATACAAAATAAAACTTAGAAAGTTCCAATTACTCTAGTTTCAGGAACAGTAAAATTTGAGAAGAAATTCTAAGTTGATGCACTTTATGGTAGCTCAAAGAATTGTTCAGCAAAAACAAAATAAATTCTTGAAGTAGACTAGAGATGACTTAAAAGGATCATTGTTCTATTTGTACATACATGATAAAAATGATGGTAATCCATTAGTATTAAACTGTTCAGAATAATTTTGCCTGTAGATCATCTCCAGTGACAAAACTTTTGTATTCTCAGCATTTTCATTATTGCTTTTGAGCCAAATTTCCAGTGATATTAAAATGTATCCATAGTAGTAGTATTACTTCAGGTTAGACAAGAATGCAGAATCTTCCCTTCCTGCACTCTTTTCTGACATTGTTGCCATTGAAACTGGTAGCATTGTCCTCAAATAGGAATGGTCAACCCTCTGTCTACTTTGGGATATACCAGAAATCTTACATTTCCATTCCAGTTTTTATAAGAGATCACTGTTAGTGCTTAACCTAATTCAGGGATGTTCTAAAAGGAACAAATATTTTTTCTTATCACTAGACAATCAGTTCAAATCTGGCAAGCTTCAAACTGGCTAGAAGCAAATAACAAATCAGTTTTGGGGAAATTTAAAAGTATGGATTCAGATTCTGCATCAGAATGTGAGAATGGTTTTTCACTATATTTGCTCATTTTATGGATTATTTTAATTACTTCTTCCAGGAGGAATTGCCTCTAATTCATTTAGTGGTCTGTGATAAGTTCATTGAGAAACTGGGGACTCCAGAATACCATCAGTTGAATTATTGTTGGTTTTGAATGAGCAGTGGATGAAACCACAGCCAAACCTTCCTTGTACTGAAAATGCTGGGACAGATTTTCGAAGCATAGCTCAGACACCTGGCTCTGGGCACTGTCTGAGCCTTGACTACCATTATGTGAGTCATGGAAAAATTTTATTATGAGGGAGTGTGTGTGGAAATGAAACTACCTAAGGTTTAACAAAGCATCCCATAAGAAGTTTTCCTTGGTCCAAGATACAGGAAAAGGAGGAGTGGGAGAGGAAGAGGGTAAAAAAATCCAAATCCCTCCTGACAGCAGCCACTGTACTGTTTATAGCGGTGTTTTCTAGGGATACAAGACACCAAAATTCAGGCTCTGAATATTTTTCTCAGATATGTTGCTTGTAGGATCTATGGCAGCCTCTTACAATTATGTACGTATTTTCAACTTAAAATAACTTCATTTCATTTTGATGCACATTGAAGATGTATTTTGAAATCCATCCAGTTTTCAAGAAATGACATCCCTTTTAATTTAAACTTTCCTGAGATATTTTACTTCTTTCCCTTAAGTATTGCACCATTGTAAGAAAAAAAAAAAAACCACCCTAAAATATTATTTTTTCCTGAAAGAAATAGGAATATCAATGTTTCTAAAATACTTTGTGTATGCAATTGCCTTTAAGAAATCCCTGCTACATAAGCCTATGAACAGAGCTAGGAGTCTTGTTGTTTTCGTGTTCCTGTTTCCATGAAAGGTGGCAAATTGTAATACCTTTTGAAGGCATCTATACACATTTACTTTTATTTAGATACTGTAATCTTCAGTGACTGGTAGCTTACTAGCTGTAATTTTGTTCTTAATGACTGTCCAGCAATTATATGTCTATTTATAATTTTTTTGCATAGTGATAGTTCACCTATCTATTATTGAGAATATTTCTAATAGAACCATGGAAAAAAAGTAATGAATAAAGAGGAGAGTCTTTTCCTTTTATTAAGAGCGTAAGCTGTACTGTACAACAAATCACTGATCTTCCTCATTTAAATCCTCATTGGAACCTTTGTGGAGATCTTCTTCAATCTTCTTTGGTACAGCTTTGCTACTGACGCAGCCCAGGCCTGTGAGGTCATTCTCACTATTTATGCGTGCTCTGGTGTGGCACGGGCCAGGTGGAGTATCATTCCCCAGGCTTCAGGACTGCTTTGGATGATTCAGATTGCCTTTGGCATCAATTGTCTGGCCAATGCTCCAGTGAGGATATTATCTCCAAATTCCTGCTTGAGAGTTTGCACACAGTGCCTTTTGGAAAAGATAGTCTATACGTGGGGAAGCTGGCTGGAAAATGCTCAACCCTAGCTGGCACTGAAATGTTGGTAACTAAATTCACTAAAATTGCTTGTTGCACTTTTAGGGACAGACAGCATATGAATTTCTTAATTGCTGGAAGAAATCTGGTTACCGTGTGATTTTCCAGGCTCAGATCTGTTAATAACTATATTCTCTGAGTGTGATTTAAGTCTCTCATGTTTCCCATCACTAAGGCTACTGTGCAGACTTTGTGCACTCTTTTTTTGCATACTTATTACAGTACTGCATTGCGTTTTACTGAGTAAAGAGTCTAGGGACTAGTTCACACCCACATTCCATATATTAGACAAGATAAGGTTATCTGTTGGAGTAAAAAGAAATTTGTCTTGAGAAATGATGTCTGATTTGTCCTCACCAGCTGAAACACTGAGTGTGCAGAGAACAAATTTCAGAGGAAATGGAGAACATTTGTTGCACAAATTTCCTTTATCTCCAATGCTCAGCAATGAATTCAAATGTTTTCTCTATTGTTGGGTACTGTGCCCAGCTTTATACTTCTACTATCAAATCCTGAACTTGCTCTTCTGCTGTTTCTCTCAGATCTTTTATGGCATTTTCCAGGTTATCACAAAAAGTGCATCCGTACTGTTTCTTCCTGCACCACCAAGGAGGGCTAATTGTAGGACATGTTCCACAAATCCTGCAAATATCATATTAACTGTTCAATTCACAGAAACACAGACAGACGGCTGGAGGATGGTTTCAGCAGGATACACATTTTGTTTTTCCTCTGTAGCTAAAGTTACCACGTTTTTGTCCTCATAGTTTTTCCACGTTGCAAGCTCTCAGGGAACAAGATGTGGGCATGACATTACTTGTATGATCTCTAATTCTCAGATTTAAGTTTCAAGATGAATTCTGTCTGCTCAGATGAAGCACGCCTCTCCTGAGATCATAGTGACACCTTTCCATCCACTGATGTCTGAAACTATCAAAACTTCTGCTGGGACAACTGGTCACAGCCTTTCTAGGAAGACAAATTAATAATTAATACAGTTTCTCCTTGAAGAGTGTATGCTTGCTTCTTGGTAAGCTTTCAGTAGCTATCTACAACCTATCTGAAGTATTTTCCAAGGCAGATGGCTAGCTAACAAATAGACAGAACCTGTTCAACTAACGAACTGATCATATCCAGGCATCCTTAAGAACAGCAAAGGTACTCATAACAACTTCTCAGTATCTATAAAGTGTATGTATTTAAAATATGCTTGAGTTGAATTGCGTTGGAAAGTTGTATTACATCTCTCCATGATGTACTGACTGCCTACTGACTGCCCTTGACTTGATAGTAAATATATTTACATCTTTGAATTCAAGTAATGTTATTCATTGCTTCCTTGATGATCACGTATACTATTTTTTTCCCCAAGAAGTGTTAGAAAACCAGTCTTAACCAAGAATTCTTCATTTATTTCTTAACTTCTTCAGTTTTTGATAGAGCTGAATAAATAAATAGCAAATAATTAAAAGACTAACTTTTACATGGTGGATTTGCAAACATATGTAGAAGTCCACCTGCACAAACAGCATATCAAGGTAGTTTCGAAGTGCTCAGGGGCTGTTCTGGTACATGAGCAAAGAAGTATCCAAACCGGACTCTGCAAGCATGGCAATGCTTTCAGTACTTCACCTGACTCCATGTCCTTCACCAGGAGAAATGGTAATTGTATCCTGCCGCTCTTCAAGGCAGTAGCCAGGGGTCTTTCTTGCTGTAACCTAGTGAATGGAGGCTGAAAACATAGATGCATCTTTTCTGCATACTGTCTCCTCAAGTCTGTCAGCACAATCACAAGCCAGTACACTATACACATGGCAGACAACGTATGGTGACAGTACCAGCTCTCCCTCTGAGGCTGATTCTAGCTTGTAGATAAAAAGGCCTGCATCAGCCTCTTTAGTTTGAAATCTGCTGCATCAGAGTCAAATAAGCTCCACATTGCCTCTTAAAGACTGAACGATAAATGGCAACAAAATGTGCTTTGGTAAATGGATTTCTTTCAGCAGGTGACTACATAAACTAAATCTTGGCACTAGAACTTCAAGTGAGTGAAGTATTGTAGTTGATGGTCTTAAATCTTTCTTTTGCTAAAGCTGTGCAGGAAAGACTGCGACTGAAATAGGTATAATTAGTGAACCGTGATTGAATTGTCATCATCAAGAAGACAACAACTCTTTCACAGTTTCTACTTTGATGTCATCTCTCATCTGCAAAGCTGTTCTACTCGAAACCACTTGAAGGTATTTTTCTTTTGAATTGGCTGCTTTAGACCGTCTCTAGTGCTAGATTATCGCTGTCGGGTTTATCACAAGCTGTCTGGATACAGGATGATTTCTCTTTTCACGATAAAACATAGCACTCCTCTAAATTCAGCTTCCAGCTCAAGATGAAGGTGTTTCGCAGCTGAGTCTTCCGTTGCTGGTTTCCAAATATCCAGAATCTGGATCAACAATCTCACAATCTTCTGTGTCGCTATTTTTGTTTTATTTACACTTCACAGTAACAACTTGGGTGATAATGACTTGATACAGTTACTGTCTCTCTGCTGACAAGAGCAAAGATCTGTCATCATCTTCTATCTAGTAGCATTTTGCACTTTTGAATCTGCATGAAGTGTATTACACTTAACCAGCACTTTGCAGAGCCTCAGTCCTTTTTCTTTTTATTTCCTGAAAAAGACACTGTTTACCTTATATGTTTTTCCTCCACTTGGAGCTTTTCTTGGTGACTTCCAAAGTGTCTTCTGGATCAGGGAACACTATTTCATTCTTTTGATGTAATAATTAATATGCAAACAATTTTCCTCATAACCATGCTGCAGAATTGCTGATAACATATGAGGGACTTCGCCAGCATAGAAGTGTCTGTCATAACCACATCTTGAATACTGAATAAAACTGTTCCATGATTTTATGCCTTAAAATGATATTAGATTGTCAATTGGGTCCTGCAACATTTTGAATTACACATTGTGCATGCTTAAAAAGGTGCTGACTGGTACTTTCTTATTTTCTAGTCCTCCCCAATTTTGCTTCAGAACTACAATGAAAACTGTGTGCATTTGTGCATTATGAACAAAAATTCAGCAGCATTAAAGAAGTAGAAGCACTTGTAGCAGACATATAGAATGACTGATACTCTGGTACCCAATTCTCATTTCAGCAATCATCCTGGGAAAGCTACTCACTCAGAAAAATGACATCATATGAAAAAAGGTACAGAAAGCCATAAAAATATCCACATCATTCTCAGATTTTGTCCTTCTTTAATACAACCCAGCCTGGCTGATGGATAAAATGGCTAGATTCTGAGTGGATATATAGATTAGAAGCACATAGTTAATAGGATAAACCTCCTGTTTGCCTTTGCATCTGTGTAGAATCCCTCAATGTTTTTCCCACTGAGCACTTTTAAAATAAAGCTTTGACATCTAATTAATTATTTTCTTTTTAGACATCATCTTTTGTCTTTGAGTATTCCATTGTCCCTGTGAAATGCAAGAAGTCTTATAGATCTAGTAGCTTAGTGAATGAAGAAAATAATTAAATGGGGTCACCATGTTGGCGTTTTGTAGCATGACAGAGAACTAACACCCACTTCTTGTTTTTTTAAGTACTAAAAAATCCTCAACATAATTGGTTTCTTTAATCTGGTAAGCAAAGATACCTCCTCTTTCTCTAATGCTTTCTTGTAAATGCAACACCTTGAAGATCAGAAATGCTTGGTGAGGAATTGTATTAGGACAGATAATTGAAAAAATTAAGACAACCTGGAATCTGTCCATCTGTCTGCTGCTAGCAGGGGTTTGCATGTAAGACTTCTTGCACTGGCACCTCTGCATCATTCACTTGTGTGTAAAACAAAATGCCATCAAATGACAGTGAATTTGGGTAAACTAGTACACTGTCTCTGTAGTTTAGTATGATATAAGTTGCTAAGCATTGAAAGGAGGAAAGAGCTGTCTGGGTTAGGACATGGAAAAGCCTGAAGGCAAATTTGCATGAGGTTTCCACATAATTCTAGAAAACCAGCATTAGACATCACACACACTCATGAAGTGAAGTCTCTGTTTTAATTTCAAGTCTCAGCACTTCAGGAGGGATTGTCATCAGGTGAAAGACAGAAAGCATCTTTTCCTGCTTGGTGCAGCTCCCTTCACCCTACATGCTGAGCTCTGGTGCTCCCATCACCTCTTCCTTCTTCCCTTCCTTTGATTACTTTAGTCCAGCTTTTGTCTTTTTTCTTCCAGTGTTCCCTTTCACAGGCCAACTTTATGGCAGAGGGCTGGAGGAGAAGATGAACTGATGGATGAGGGAAAGGTCTTTGTGCAGTCAACCAGGTGTCTTCTCCACATTAGACAGGTCATAGGACAGCAAAGGGATCCAGTGTACAGAGGAGAGGAGCAGGCATTGCAGGGGCTGAATCCCAGAGCACCATCTGACAGCTGGGCATAGAACAGGAAGCCCTGCTGCAGGGCTGGGGATTTGGCAAATCAAGTGAAAGAAGGTTAAAAGTTTTTCTGCGCGCTACACACACCTGTGAGAGGGACACAGCCAGTACCTTTAAATGCCCCTGTAATGTTATGGTAAGCATTTATCAACTCCATTATCATTTATCGGTTGTGACTAAAACCTGGATAGCTGAGAATAAGTATTTTGCCCCCTCCTTTCCTCCTGGCCAGGAGAATTCGATACATAATCTAAAATTCCACTACAAGCATCCAAATTTACTATGAATTTCCATTATTAATAACATTGAGTTTTTCCTCTCCTACAGGATGAAGTTCATCTCCCCCCAGAACCCCACCAAATCCCAAATTTGTTCACACATTCAGTGCCAAGAAAACATAGATTATGGTTAACAGGCTGGAACGTAGCTTGCAATGCCATTAAAGCACCAAACTGAGCACAGAAGTATTACAGCTTGAGATGAGGATACTGATTCAAACACAGTGTTAATACAGAGCTTCAAAAGCACGCATCTGCAAAATCCAAAATCCACAGCTGACCTTTGCTCACACCAAACCCATTCTTCCTACTGATCCACACAGATGTCTCACGGTAATGGTCATGGTAGAGGAACAGGGACAAAGCCAGTTTCTTAGACCTCCAAAGTAAAAGAAAGAAGTAACACTTACTAAAAAAAAAAAAAAAAAAAAGAATATAAGCAAACGTTTCCTACCTCTAGAGACTCGCCAACCACTGTGCCCTCTGCTTCTCCACCCCATGCCTTCCCCTGAGGACACAGTGCCAAGCATTGCCTCAGTAATGGAGACTCAGCATCTCCCTGGGAACTGCTTCTGTGCAGACACCCACACCATCACGTTTGGGAGCCACAGAACTACTGCAACATGGAAGGATGGGTATGAAATAACAGATTCCTCCTGCTGCTCTGGTGGCTGTCACATTTCACACCATACCTCTCTCCTTTTCACAGGCACTCTGGCTGGATTAAATGGATTAAGAAACGATTGACAAATATGAATGGAATTGCAAGTTGATGTGGAAAAAGGTTTTTACTGTTTATTTCTCTATGAATGAATCATGAATAGAAATTTCTTCAAGTGCATCAGGAATTAATTCCTAGAGACTCCTCAGGCTGACAAACTGAAGAGCCAAATTTTGCAAGAAAAAGAATATTTCTATTTATTTGAGAATCTCTCACTTCAAACCCTTATTTCTGAGTGCAGTATTCACTATGTCAATTATTCCCATAAAACAACATAGCATTACAATCCATCTCAAATTAAAGGATTTACGTAGATTAGAAGACTTGAGATTTGGCAGGATGCTGTATCAAATGACTGCATCTGATCAAGTCTCCCCAGCTCTGCACACTTTAGGTGGTCTAAATGTGAGAACTGATGCTGAGGAATTTGCTAGGGTTATTTTGGTAGTGGTGGTGTCAATCTTGTTTTAATTTTAATTTTATTTTATTTTACAATACCAGGCTGCTGTTCCAAAATTTGGAAATGGTGTTTTATGTTATTCATAAATTGACAGTAGAACTTATATACACAGGTATATACATACACATATATAGAGAGATGTGTAAAATTCAGATCTAATTTTAGATTTAAAGCACCTTGCAAATTTGTATTTTTTGTGTGTGTCTGATGCCATGTTTAGGCTGGCTATTCATTATAAATACATTTCAGCATGAAATTCTCCCATTTGCCTCACATGGATAATGTATTTCAATGTATAGCTAGAAACAAAAATACAAAGGTTGCACATATAGACTTCTGAAACAAAGAACAAAATCTTGGGAAAATTATTTTTCTGATCTTCCAAGAATATTAGGTTTATCACTGTTGTATATGTGACTCCATTCAGCTGTTGTCTGTCACTATCCTCATGCTTTTCCCCAGTGAGGTTAGAATATGTTACCTACCGTCAGCCTAATCTGTCAAAAGTCTTTAAGATTGTGATATTTCAATAGTGAAAATTATAGGTGGAGTAAAGGAGCCATCATCAGATAAAGCAAACTCTTCTCTTTTCTGTGCCATTTGGCCTCCAAGAGGCAACAATAAGTAAAACAAAGGGTAATACCCCTAAAGGCAAAGCACGCTTTGAACTTGGTGGTCCTTTGAGTGGCAAGAGAAAAGGAAAACAAAAAAAGGAGGAGGAGACCTGGAGGTAACTGTGGACACTATGCATGCCTGGCCACAGAGCTCAACAAGACAGTCCATCTTTGAACTGCCTAGTTCTAGCATCTGCGGGCTTCACTGACCTGGAAGTCTGCTCCAGGCTATTTTAGTCCTGATTAGAAACTAGCACTTTTGACAGCTTCACCAGAAATCCTTCCGTGAGGCTCCCAGTTGATACAGCAGCCATGAAAAACTGAATTAATTCAGTAGCAAATACAAATGGTATGAGTCTGAACTGCTGCTGTGCTTAAGCTGAAGAAAGATAGGAACCTGATTAGTGCTTGCCTCCAACCACACTCATGAGCACTTGCCACTTTCCTGAACCAATAAAGCTGGAAACCAGAACAGATGCCAAGTCTGGAGTATTGTAGATTAGTACATGAAATCCAGCTGGAATTATCTGAATAGATATCACTTGAAGTTTGCTCAAACTGGTTAGGCAATTTGGAAGAATCAAACCACAGCAAGGACAAAGCATCGGTGTTGAACAAGATCGTCATGCAGTCTGTTCTGAAAATTTGAAGATACTTATCTGTGAACGCATACTGAATTGTATCTTGAGAAGGGATGAATCTATACATGTCTCTCTTCCATATGGTGCCACACAGGAGGGAATTAAAAGTGCACGGAGCAAGTAAGCTGCTTCATAATCTGGAATATGATGCATCATATGCATGAACAGTTCCCTGAAGAGGCCAGCTCAGGTTCTGAATTTACAGAATTAGTCTACAGCAAGTCCAACCTGGACACTCAGGGCTCTGTCACATTACTCCAAGAAAGGAGTGCTCACCAAGGCAATTCAAGCATAGCAGCTAGTGCCATAGAGAGTAGTAAAGCCTTATCCTCACTTTCTTCCTAGTAACGAGCCTGCGTAGTTATATCCTTAATGTTCTTTAGATAGAGTAAGCCACGATGCAATTAGGATGTCCATATGGAGAGTCAGTGCAGCATAGCTAGTACACTGTAAATTCATATCCTTGCTTACTGAGAATTAATTATCTCGTAGACAAGCCATGTGTCAGTGAAATCCATTTATTACTTTATAGGATGTATGGTCTTCTAGGGAGGCTGGCCCAAAAGAGATAGGGAATTGAAGCTATGATTGGCAAAGCAAAAGCATTGGTAGGAAATGTAGTTTTATGCCAAGTCAACTGATTTAAAACAATCTGGCTCAATTTTCAATACCCCTCCCCCATACCCTAATTTGGGTCAAGCAAAGCCAAACTGAAATGCGTTGGTTTGTATTTCTATGGGGAAAATGATAAACTTAAAAAAAAAAAAAATCAAATTATTTTTTTTTACATGGAATTTGTTCATTTGCTGTTATGGAAATAACTTCTTGGTGACAATAATATTTCTATGGGAACTTTTCCTTTGTTTCCACAAGCTTATTTGTCCAAACTTCTTTCTGGTCTATGTTCACACAAGTCAATGATGTTGAACCAGACTGAATAATCCTCTTTCAGGTTTTGCTGGAATGGCAGTCTTTTTTCCTCCTTGTAATCAAAATATCACTGGAAGTAAGTCTATGCTGCTCTTGTGACTATATGACAAAGTCTTAAGATTGTGATTTGAAAACTAGGTTAGTGGATTGACCAAGACATAGTAATAAAAAAAAAATAAAAAAAAAAAAGGTGAAATACTGTTGGGAAAAAAAAAAAAAATCCATACTTGAAATTTCAGCAAGGCTGCTCTTTATGCAGTCATGCTTGGTTATGGTTAACAAACCTTTGAGATGGAGATTGGGTTGTGTGCCTCATAACTTCATTTCATGTGACTAGAAAAACATATGCATGTGTCATGGCACCTCGTTGTTCCTCTGATGATTTATCGTATCCTTGTGGGATGGTTTATTTCACACTATGAAATGTAAATTTATCTTGCAGTGCTCCTGCTGCCTGTATAAAGGTTAAGAAGATATATAGATATACATTTAACGCTATACTTGCTACTTTTAGAACATAATTTGAATGATTATTCTAGCACCATAAAAGCTTTTCAATGTCTACATTTTCTGATCTTAGGTATTTTGTTTTAAATGCCTTTTTTAAAAGGCTTTGCAGGTCAGATTATATAATTACTGACTGGTTGCTGACAGACTAACTCACAGAACATGGTTGATGCCAAGAAATTGAAGTTCCCCACACTGCAAACATTCAAATGTTGCTTTAGGACATCTTAAAGGGAATACTGCAAATGCTCTTCCCCTAGAAATAAAAATAACCTCATATAAATTCAGGGTTGCAGGTACTGTTGACATTGAAAGGTTTATAATTCTTATGTGAGTAATCAGCTGAACTGTTGAAAGTATCTCAAGCTTTCTGTGTGTCAGTGAAAATCATACACAATGGAAAGGTTGGCTGTTACCCTTGAGCCTCTCTTACAATTCAAGATTCACCCATACAGATCACCATAATGAAACTTCATTCCAAAAAAACACAGAGATTCTCTGACATGACTGAGCATCTACTTGAGGTTCATTTAATCTCTTATACATCTGGACAGTGAATACACTTAAGACTTCAAATAAGCTTCTAGGCCTAACCTTCTTCACTGCTATTATTCCTAAATAACAACCCTCTGTTTCACTGAAGTGAAGGCTAATTCAGAAGAAAGCATGCAGGTCCCACTATCATTTATTTTCTTTTCTCATGCAAGTTACTGAACAGGTGATTTTGCTGACAACTGTATCTAAGATCTCACCTGTATCAGTTGGGTACACCACAACCTTCATGTTTGCTACAAAAACAGCAAGTGAAATTCCAGACATGACACAAAAAAAGGGGATTCAATACATTATACAAATGTACTATAGACTCACCTGTGTGCAGAGTCCTCATATATCTGCTGGTAACACACCTTCAACTTTTTTTCCAGTCTATTCCTTAAAGGTGCCTTGCTGATGAACAGCGTTGTTTGTATTTATTTATTTATTTATTTATATTAGTTTTCTTGATTTCCATTGCTCCAGAATGGGTTTCACACCAGCCTTGCTCTTTGTCTTCTCTACAGATAAAGGCAAAAACTGCTTACCGCTTTCTCTCACAAGATACTAGCTACTGGTAGCTAGTATTAATTATGTACCTTTTTTTCTAGTCTTCTTTCCCTCTGACTCATTTTAACACTTATCAGCTTGAAATTATGGCTCTCGCAAAAACCTTGAGAATGCAGATAAAATTTCATTACTTCTAAAACTCATTGCTTTCTAACTTGCAATAAAAATAGTATACATGACAATGTGAGCTAGGGGGGAAAGTGCATTTGCAGAGACTAGAGTATCTCTCTACTATTTGGGGCTGGCATTAACAGCACTGAACTCAAATGCAAAACGTTGCCTTATTCTGTCTTAGTTTGCTATCATGCTTATGACTGTCACCTTAGGCAACATCTTACCACTCAGAAGCATAAAACCGTACATCTACTGGCAATAATCAACATCAAGTGAAATCCAGTTCTACACTCTATTTTCAGCAGTTCTTAAGACTTTCACAAAGTTTTACAGTTGGCCCAACCCCAAATAAAAGTCTCAGTCCACCTATACTGCATCTAGGATGAAATTAGGATTGCATTAAGAGGAAATGAAGCACACTTGTCAGCTTAGAGAAGGCAGATAGGAAAGACTTTAATTCTACATACCAGCTGATTCAGCAGCTTCTTTGAAGCATACTAAGGTGTCTGACTTTACAGTGGGACAAGCAGGAGGAAGAGGAAAAATGCTCACAAAATTGGGCATTAATCCCAGCTGTGAAGGAGAAAGAGGTAGCCAAATGCTTTGCTGCTATTGGTGCTCTTCTGGGAAGGCCAGGCCTCCTGGTGGCTTTAAAAGCAGAGATAGTTCCTGCAGAGGAAAGCAGAGTGGTTTAAGCGGTCAGAAAATCTTAGTTCTCATTTGGACAGAAGCTTGGTCCTAATTAGCAGTGTGAACATACACCAAGTTAGTTTTCAGCATCATTCTGCCTCTTCTATCCCTCACTTCTTACTACTCTCTTCATTTTGTTTGAAACCAAGGCTTCCTAAATGAGTCTTATTTTCATACAGTGACTGTGATTTAGCTCACGTGCCATGATATGAAGAAGATGTGCAACAAAAATGAAAACACTTTTAACTGCGGGAAAAAAAAAAAAACACAATTTTTTTTAGAACAATAGTTTAGCTATTCTTAAAATCTAAGTTCAGGTAAGATAAATACATCCATCTAATTTTGCAGAGTTTTGCCCCCCGTAAAAGCAGGTCAGCTAGAAGAGCTTAAACTGAGGAGAGTTTGAATGTGTGATGTAAAGAACTGTATTTGCTTCTTTTTCTCCTGGCAGTGTAAATTTTTCAGAGAATAAACATAGGTATTCATTAGAACCAGTCCCTTCCAAAGGGTTGCTCCTTGGAAAAGTAGCAACAGTGCACGACTATTAATTCAGATCAATATGTGACTTTAACGGAGTATGCGAAGCATACCTAACCCAACTAACTATGCACCTGATAAATGTTGTGAGAGCACTGTGTCACCCGTGCCTTTCCTTTCTTTATTTCCATTATCCATCAGGACAGGCCATGAGGGAATGCCTGGGAACTGTGTCGTTCTCTGCAATAAGCCACAATGCTAATGAGGCATAACAAATTGAGGAAGTATCATGTATAATCCTGATCCCTCATTGACACTATTACCAGTATAGATTTCAATTCACCATTTGTTACATGCTTAATACAGACAAAGTGGGAGGGTGTAGAAGAATTACTCCTTCAGTCACTGCATTTTTTAAACAGTTGTCATCCTCCAAGTCAAAACTCTCTGGTAATACCCTCCGTTTTTGCTACTGCTGTTTCTCAGCAGGATTTGCTGCTTATTCTTGTAGGGGGTCAGCCAGACTTTGTCTTTCTCACAGTTTCAGTTTCCTACTGGGATTAAGGGTCTAGCATATTTCTGCAACAAAACAACGAACCCAAGATAAACAAACGTACTGAGCAAGATGGCTTTGGTACGTGCCTGCATTTTAGGAGTCAGCTGCAAAGTTTGTTTTTTTCATAAGGTGCTCCAGAAGGGAACCAAGGTGAACGTATGATTTTAATGAGTTTTCATCAAAATGATGGCACATTTTGTAGTGTGGTGGGGTTTGAATTAAAATGCTAACTGTTTCTTCAGATGTGTTGTTTTAAGTCAAGCACTCTGTCATCCTTTTCAGAAATGGTATTTTGCACTACTTCGAAGGATCCCAGGCTGCCCTGCAGACAATGAATAATGATTCATTACATAGTTATGATGGAAAATGGTAAAGACTTATCAATGGATTGAAAACTGGACCAGGCTTTTTCTTTAAGTCACTTTATTTTTGACACTAGGAGCCCAATGGCAGGTTCTTCTAAACTATGGAGGGACTCCCACCAGGATGCTCATCTGCTGCAGCCTTCCTTGTGGGTCCTTCCAATGGTGGAAGTGGACAGGTGAAACATCCCATGTTCCTGAATACCTAAGTATGGTGGTCTGTGCCCCTGCCACAACTAAAGGAATGCAAAGAACCAACTTCTCTCCCAAAGACACATTTGGATTGGGGTTACTCAAGCCAAGAGGACCCTAGCTGCCAGGAAATCCACTCCCGACCCAGAAGTCCAATAGAATGACCAATACCAGGTGCAACGATATTCACTGTACTCAAACTGGTACTTCACTCACAGTTGAACTTTCAAGCTGATGACTCCTCCCAAAAAAGTTAACCTCTGTTTTGGACTTTTATTAAAAGGCATTCACACCAGTGCTACCCCAGTATTCATCTGGGTTTGAGTCTGGTACTTCTATGCATTTAACTTAAGCGACACATTTAAGTGGCACATTTAAACTGCTGCTTAATTTATAAATAAAGAACTTTCCAAAGTGAAGCAGAATTTTTTTCCATAGCATTGAATGCATTTTAAATTGTGAATAAGGAGAGACTTTCACAGAGACCTGACAAAATAGAAGACTGATAACAGAACGAGGGTATTTGACAATGAGGTATAAAGTTATTATCACCACTTGATTAGGAAGATTTTTATTAGTCCCCTCTGATTGCTCCTCATTAATAGTGAGACAACCTAATATCCCTGTAACGTCAGCCACTGTGCATGAGTATTGTGATAGTCATAGTGAAGGCATTATGTAAGAGAAAGAATACTTAAAAGTCTTTATAAAACCAGACCTGATGAGGAATTGTGCATCAAATGTGCCTATGTTAAACTGTGTATAACTTTCAGGCCACATATTCATTGTGCTGAGTGCTTATAGCTTTGGGATGAAGAATTAGCTCCTGTTCCATTCAGTATTTTATTTTCTGGATAAATGCGGTGGTTTTAGAGAAAAGGTATTCATTTTGGCTCCAATATGACTATTTCCATAAAAATGTATTTGAAAGGTCTTTGATTTAAGTTCTTGACATGCTTTCAAATGATCAAGTGTCACAAAAAAGTGGTAACTTTTGATCTCATTAATAAGCTAACTGAACGATAGTTTAAATGTAGCATAGCATTTTCATGACTTAAATTTTTATCAGGCTATTTTAAATGGAAAGACTGATTAATTTTAATAGAATTTCTATCATAAATGGGAAAACTGTCCAAATTTTGTAACCAATACATTTTTCACTTAAACACTCTAAAGTGAAAAGCTACTTAATCAGGTGACTGAAGCCAATATAGGGCAGATCTAAAATGTTAGCTGCTGTCTCATTGATAGATTTCCCATACAATTCATTTTCAAGTGTTTATGGTAAGATGGAGATGTTTAGCATAAAATGGCTAAATTCAAATTATTTTTTTAGTTATGTTAGCTATATATAATTATATTTGATGTTCTGCTTGCAAAACAGAGAGACATCAAGAAATCAGTTTAGGAAGGACAGCATCCTGTGGGTGGTTGTAGGAGAAGAGAATGACCATGAAGGAGAGGCACAGACAAGGCATTATAGACTGACTCCAACCCACATTTCCCTGTACTGCTTGAGTATGTATGATTAAATACTCATGTACCTAAATGAAATACATGACATTCTCTAAATTGAAAAGAATGGTTTGTGGGTTTCATTGTGTTCTATGTTAAGACAACAATAGAACATTAATAAGAAAACTTAAAAGGAAGGTAACAGATAGCTAGTATGTTTTGTTCTGTGAGACTATGAAGTTGATTAGCTTTTTATAATGATTTTTATTACTGACATCCTGTAGCAATAAATGATCAAATCTATTACACATAATTAACTATCATTTATTATTGTATCCACTGTTTATAATTCAACAGATAATTTCCCATTCATTATATAATACATGAGACATTCAGTAACAGTAGTATCAGCATGTAAATACAGTTATGCCACTTAGATAAGCTAAGTAGACTAGAAAACTAGGATTCTTCAGTTTATGGTAGAGTTTACATTGCACTCAAGATTAAGCCACATAAATCATGTGCCTCGGTTTCCTCATCTGTGCTCTGGAAGTAACAAAGCCTGCCTTTCTGAACTGTTTTGATGGTCTTGCATGAAAGGCTCTAAATACAAATTATTATCTGTTCTAGCTGCAGCTTTGCTAAATCTTTGCGAGTTAATAATGCAGTGTGAGTTGCTGAAAATTGAGAACATCTCCCTGCTAGTAACAAAGGATTCCTGCTTTACCTCATCTCCCTTTTGTTATTCCAATGGAAACTATGAATATGCATCTTTGTTGCACTATTGCAAGAGGCACTGATTTTCCTTTTCTGAAAAAGCCATGGATCACACTTTAAAGTTAAATGAAGATGGCATTTTTCCTCCTTTTTTTTTTTTTTTGATTTTTTTATTTTTTTAAATGTGTTTGGGAAAACTGATCTAACATTATCTCACAAGATTTCTGGGCATTACATTCTATGGGGAGCCAATACAAGTAAAACCAGAGAAGCCAGAAGTTCTCTCCCATAAACTGTAGAGCTTCGCACTGATGTTACAAAACTTTAGCTATTTTAAACATAGATTACTACAGAAAAGTCAAAGGAAAAAATATTCAAAATGAAAATTGTAAAGAGCAGACCAAATCATTATAGACTGCTCTACATATGGAGATATGCTAGTTATATTTATTTCACGCAAGTAGTCTGGATATCAAGAAAAATGACTATACAAATTTCACACTTAGGCAATTCTTACAAGCACACCAAGCATAATACGGACAGACCCTGGAAAAGTTAGAAAAGACCACTGACTTGAGCTTCGAGATAGAAGCTGTCACCTTCAGCAACAGACAGCCCAACTACTGACACATTTAATACTTTCTAGCAGGCGGAGATGTTGCCTTTCCCATAGCTGCCTGGTCTGTAAGGCTGACACAGTGTGCTTCCCCTGTGTGGTGGGGCTGGCACACCGCCCCCACATTTCCAGCAAGAACAAAATAAGACTCTGCTGGCTCATGGACAACCTGTCGTCCACCAGGACACCCAGGTCCCTCTCTGCAGAGCTCCTCTCTTGCACAAGCAAGGCCATAAATGAGGCAGGTGCTGGGTGACTCAGAACTGTTGGCCATAGCTAGCGAAAGATTTTATGGGTTATTTCTCCATGCTAACCAATGGAACAAGAGCCTTCAAAAATTCAGAAGATGTGGATTTCCCTTTTGTCAGCTCCCTGTTGTGGCTTTTGTGGTGCCCAGCACTCCAGTACTTAGCACTTCAGAGAAAGAAACCCATAATGCTGCAGCAGAAAGTGCAATACCTTAGGGGAAAAGACCTCATCTCCGGGCCATTTTCTTCTACTCTGAAACATGAAATATGATTGCCCTTGCTCTATTTCAGTGCTCTAAATTTGGCAGGAGTCCTATAAAAGTAAAGCATCGTTTTCTTTTTTGGAGTCTTGAAAGCAGACTTATGGGTACCGTGTGAAGAGTTAGCTGCACAACTGGTATTAACATTAATGAGAGACATGGGTATAACTTCCATGCTGTGGTTAGAAAATGTTTCTCTCAGTGACATTATTCAGCTTTTTATTTAAAGTATGTTTCTACATCATTTGCCTAAGAGAAGTATGCGCCACACATTGATCACAAATATTTGAATGGTAAGACCAGCAAGTAAGTTATTTGGACATGTTTTTAAACCATACTGGGACCACTTCACACCAGTAAGTCAATGGAAAGGGGTTTGAAGTGTTCGTGCCTTTAGAGCCTATACTTACATAGACAACTCTACTCCTCTTCTCACTGTTTCGAAATAGTGTATGACAAATCATTTGAAATCCTTCTTTTTTATTGGTACCTTCCTAACACAGCTTTCTAAGTGACTGGCCAGCTTCAGTCCAGGTACTCCTTTCAGTCTGGGAAAAAAAAAAAAAAAAAAAAAAAAAAAGATGGCATATGGATGTGAATGATTTAAAAATGAGATGCTTTCATCTCTTGAAACATTTCAAGTGTGTTGAAAAATAGATTACAATACTAAAAAAATCAAGATTTGAAAATGTTTAAAATAAGTTGGTTTTCTTCATACTTGAATTACTCTGCAAAACTTGCTGAGGCCCCAAACTCCTTAAAGCAATTGCATTGTAATTTCTTACCTATATAACTTCAAATGAAATTCCATTTTCACTTTGCATGTGTCAGTCAAACATTAATCTGTATTTTCAACAGAAAGAACTAGAACACCTGTTGTAAGAAGCACAATGATATGCAAACATTTCAGTCTGCTTTTTCTTTTAATTTAAATAAAAAATGTCACCAAGAGCACCTCAAAGTACCCATTTCAACATCTCTTTTCAGCTCAACAATGCAAAACCAAAATTCTGTACTTCTTTAATTCGCGTTTTCTGAGTGTTCCTTTTCCCACATAAAGATTGCAACAGAAGTCACTCTTCTCATGCTACTTTAGAAGCCACATCTTTTATTTTTAATAATTTTTCTACAGACAGTATGTTTTATATATATACCTTCTCCCAAGACTTCAGAAGTGGAATAAATCAGATAAGAAGGCTATACTGAAAGGTGTAGGTTAACAATCACAGTGGATAGGAACTTAGAAAATCAAGATTTACGGTGGTTTCAGTTCAGACTTTGATCTGACTATTGGAGCAGGCTGGATATACTTAGACTTTTCCTTGTGTCCTTAAATGTACAGCAGGAGGTGTGGCAGGGACAGGCTCCTAAGGTACAGTACAACAAATGATAGGTGCTTAAAGATCAGAGATATGGTGGATAGAGTGAAGGGCCGATGACATTTTGTCAGTTTGATTTTAATACCTGGAACATCTGTGGCATCATCAAACAGCCTACGATTTAGCTAAAACATCATAAAGATATTCAGTGTCATAAAAGTAGCATTTTATTTAACCTTCCTGTAACAACTTTAAGAACAGTAATCTGTTAGAGTAGGCTGCATGTCTGGCACATGATAGTGGATGAGAATGAGTAATCAAATCTTAAATATGTATTTGTAGCAATATTGCTTCAAAGTTTTTGCAAATATTGCTAAAAAGTATGTGATGGAAAGAAATAAAAAGAGCTACAGCAGCAAAATAAAATTTCACTGTCCTTAACTGGGAGTTGGGAGAACAATTTCTCAGTACATCAACACAGTTCTTGTTTATTGTTTTGTGTCACTTTATGCCAGTCCCATGATGGCTTTTCCCCTCTCCCTGCCACATGCAATGGACATAAATGATGTATTTCCACGAAGAAAAACATTCTGAGCTGGTTCCTGGACTCTTTCTTCTTCATGACTCTGATTAGAGACCTCAGCCTTACACTCAGCACACTGTGCCTGAGAGAAGTCCTGAGATGCAGGTGCACAGCACACCCAGATGCCTGACTAGGGACCAGCTGTCAGGATCCTGCTATCAGCTAGGCCCACCTGAGTTGCCTCAGGAAGGGAAGAGGCATTTCCTTGTTCTTTCTCTTTTGTTCAGCTTTCCAGGCATGTCTGGGTCTGTGTTGTCCTAAAGAAGTACACACATTGATCACTTTCAATTCTGCCAGAGTCTGTGCTAAGCCTTGACAACTGTAAATAAGAGTGCATTGCTGTTTCCTGTCCCCCTAACAAAGTAGTTGCTCCCACTTTAAATCCCATTCTAACTTGCAAGAAAACCAGCAGGCTGGGACTAAAACATGTGAGGTGTGACAGATGATGAACAGATGAGATCACTGGATGTATCAGAGAGGGGTTTCCAAGAAAGACAGGGAATTGTGGACATCAGAGGACGCAATGAGGCTCTTCTACAAAGACAGGCTGAGGGAAATGGGCTTGTTTAGATGGGAGAAGAGAAAGCTCCAGGGAGACCTCATTGTGGCCTTCCAGCACACAAAAGGAGCTTATAATCAGGAGGGAGACCAACTGCTTATATAGTCTTAAGTGATAGGACAAGGGGGATTGGCTTTAAACTAAAAGGGGCGATGCAGATTAGATGTTAGGGGGGAAATGTTTCACTCAGAGCATAGTGAGGCATAGGAACATGCTGCCCAGACAGGCTGTGGATGCCCCATTGCTGGAGGAGTTCAGTGTCAGGCTGGATGGGGCCCTGGTCAGATTGATCTGGTGGGTGGCAACCCTGCCCATAGCAAGAGTGTGGAACTGGATGGGCTGTAAGGTCCCTTCCAATTCACACCATTCTGTGATTCTGATTCAATCAAGAATACAGAACACATCTGACTGACAGAGTTCTGCAGAGATGAACTAAAGCACAAGCAAGGTAGGACTGACAGGAAGATAAGGAAATGAAGAGCGCATTGTATGAGCTGAGACTAAGATCTTCATTCTTTTACACTGAGAAATAATTCTGTGAGGGCTATGACTCCTTTTTTGTCTACATCTAAGGATAAATACTAGGAGGGAGAAGAGCTCATTAGGGAAATGATAAAACTGATACAGTAAAAAGTTGCTATCATCTGGTCTGAATAATTTGGGGCTGAAAATGAGAAAAGATTATTAAGTGTCAGAGCAGTAAGACTCTGGGTGCATTTCTGAAAGAAACTATAGAAACTGAACACTCACTCTTCTAAAAAAGCCAGTTCGTGAGCCTGGGCACCCTTAGCCTTTGTTACTTTGCATTTCATGATAATGGTGAGAGAATAAAATGAAAAATTATGTAAAGGTAAAGTGCTTCATTATTTTTATCTGTAAATATGCCTCAGCCTCCATTCACAGATGCATAAAATTAAGGCAAAATCAATTCATGAATCTGAAAGGAGTAAGTAGCAAAAAGATCATCAGAAACAGTACCATGTTATCATCTAGTTCCCCCCGTATGGTACTCAATTTCTTGTTTGTATGTTATCTGCATGTTATGTGGGGTGAAGACAGAACAACTCATGTGCCATCTCATACCAGTTGACTTTAATAGGGTTGTTTTTATCTTGTCCAGTTTTTTTTAGAACTTCAGATTAGGTCCTTAGAATTCTAGGAATCACTGGCTGAAAGGATATACAAACGCAATCCACTTTTCAAAGTGATGACTGGATTTCTCAGTGACATTTGTAAAAACATACATATCTAAAAACAAGAGGTTTTGCGTGTCCGTGGAATAAGAGTGTTGCTGTTTATGACTGCACAAGTCTTGTCTGTGTGGCTACTTCTGCTGAGAAATTAATGGAGTCCAGTGATGAAGACAGTGCGTTGGGTGGTTACAAGTTCTGGTATACTGCTTTCTTTCACAGATTCTGCACTGATTCAGTGTTGCAGGCTCTGTGCTTATAGCTATTGTCTACGTAGATCCATCTTCATTTCTGTAAAATGGATTGGTATTTATCAAACACAAATTCTATTTCAATACAATGTCATTAGTACTTGTGCAGGAATTTGCACTGCAACAGTACAGTGTAATACTGAGTATACACCAAAAGGCAAACATGCACCTGTGATAATTGGGAAGAAAACCCATAATGGTCTAGGTTTGGGTTTTAATTAAAAGAAATCCAAAAGAACAATAGTGAAATCAAACCACTTTTTTAAATTTACTGTTAACATATTAATTTAACTAAGAATCTAGAATATTAATAAATAATGACATAAATAGCAACTACAGAATTAAGCAATTAGTGAGTTCTTTTTACTACGCTATAAGTCCTGATACAGGCCCTTTAGCTCTTGCTAATGAGAAAAGCAGACAGTTGCTCCCACAGGCAGTCTGTCAGCTTTCTTCAAGCATTTCGTGAATTTTGGTCAGAGCATCCATGATAGACAGTAGGTGTGTCACGGCATATATTAGACTCAGACTGAGGGTGGCCAAGAGTCCAAAATGTTGCTTCATGGTTTATCAAACTTAGGCAAAAGAGGAAAGCTTGCAGAATGTATAGAAACATAATTATTTGTCCTTCCAATTGTTTTATATGAACTTTTCTTTCTTTTGCACATTAATTCACTTCATGAGAACAGACATGAGCTGAAGAAAGCCAATTATTTGACAATTTAAAAGGTGTGGGGGGGGAGTTGAAACAGTCACTAAATAATAATGGATCTAATGTTGAATGGCATTCAATTAATATTTATAGCAAGCAGCAATATTAACAGCAGAATTAACTTATTTTTGTATGTCTGACAGCTCTCTGGTTGATTAAGAACTGCATGATGATATTTTGCATATTTCCCATGCAAATACTGTATTATTTACGGAATATTTTTTTAATTGAAGTTTTATTTTCAAATCACTGTTTTCTGTTGTAATAAAGCTCTGTAAGTGATCTTATTAGGGATTTGATTTTTTTCTTTCATCATGCAAATCTACGTTCTACCTAGTCCACTCTGAAAACAATGCCACCTATTTGTTTCCATGGAAAATACAACAGATACAAATAACAATTACACTACTCAGCAGAGCAAATTCTCAGCCACAAAACACAATTTTTCAGCATATGCTCCACCGTTAGCTATGCATCTTTTTGCATGAACAAGAGCCTGCATGCTACACTTATAAAAATCTGCACCAGTGGAGGTGATCGACTGGTGCTATATAACTTCTATGATAGTATCAATTCTAGGAAAATATTGCTTACCCAGTCCATCTTTTGTTGGCTGAAATAGGAAGTCAGAAGGCACTACATTAGGACTATCTGGTGGCTGTGGTCAAACAGCTCAGCCGAGATTGGCAAATACACTCCACAGTCTTCAAACTGGTATAGGGTCTGGTGTTACTGTTAGAAAAAGGTTGTGAACAGAGTGCACACGCACTCCCAGAAGCATTGCTGAGAGAGAAAGGGTGACTCTAGCCCTTTCCCTCTCCTGCTGCAGGCACTCACATGTTCACGTATTGGTTCAGGCTGTGACTTTGGAATTGCACTACATCTTCTCTGGCCTGACTGGAAGTTCAGGACTTCAGCTTAGTCAGCACTGTGATGTAATGGTCAGAGTTTGTCCAGGTCTCAGGAAATCCAGAAGGATCACTTCATTCTATTCCAAAAGACAGTGCACATCACTTTACTCATTGAGGGCTGCATTTTGAACTTTGTCTTCAACGGAGAGTTCCCAAGTCGCCACTCCATGCACTGCCTACTGACTCCAGCTCATAGTAATGACACCACATCTTATCACCAGTAACAATGCAATCCAAGAAACTGTCATCTTCAGCCTCATATTGGTCCAATGACAAACTTGTGTACAGTGTTCTTTCTGTTCCTATGTAGTATTCATGGGACGTGCTTGGAACAAAATTTGTGATATTTTAACATTGGCACCATCATTTTCAACTCACAGAGCACAAAAGCACTATTTAACGGAGCAAATTGTCAGCTACAAAACACCATTTTTCAAAAACCCTGCCCAAGCAGGTGGGTTAGAACTTTGAGATCCCTTCCAACCCAAGCTGTTCCACGATTCTGTGAACATAGTGATGACCATTAGCCATGTATTTTCACCAGCAAGGAACAAAAGCCTGCATGTCACGCGTCTCAAAATATGCGCCAGCAGAGGTGATCCACTGTTGCTATCACCGTTGGTGAAACACACCATCCACCACCTCACTGTGCTCACATCCACTCTTTGGTCTCCATAAACGTTTGTCAAGGGTTGATGAATATCAGTGGTGTGATTTTTTCTGCAGGGAGGAAATCAGTGACACATTTGCTTCACATGCACTTCTATGTTGAATGCTATTTTGCCAGAGTGCCCCTATGCTACCATCCATTACATGCCAACATAATGTAAGGGAATGTTGGCAGGAATTTTCAACCTCTACTGTCGTACCACCAACATATGATGGCAATAAAAGAATAGGAGACATAAGACATGTAATAGAGCCCTCAGAAATACAGGAGAGTTTGCTCAGAGGTTGGCAGAAAGACCCTGTAGCAGTAACCACAATGAGAGAAACAGTAATAACCTGACTTTTGAGCTTCATCAAGGGTAGAAATCTTGTTTGTACTACGGCACTTTGGAAATACAAAATAAAAGTGGTCCATACCTTATACAATTGGAGTATAAACCCTTTCATTTTTACAGTGTTTATTTAGGGAATAGTACTGGTGCGATGAGCCTTGACTATATGGGGGGAATTATTCATTTAATACTATTTCATAACAATACTTTGATTTTTAACAATTTGCCTGTTTGTCTATTATTACCTGAGAGTAGCTAGCATTTTCATATGTGCCAGTCCAATTTTATATGTATATGGAAAGGAGCAAGCCAGGAGTTGGATTTCTTGCACTGAAAATCATGGGAAATAAGTGTCTAGCTTAGTTTCCATTAGATGTCTACTGCATCTCAACACAGCTAAGAAATTATATATGAGTGCAAGCAGCATTGTAAAAGGATAAAAGAAATGAAAATAATGTGTTTGAAGCACTCACCTTAGCTCCTCATAATTTACATGAAATGCTGTGAACACCCTGCAAGAGTGTATGCAGTAAAATAAATGCAAAACTGGTAGTTTTCTTCATGCAATGTGATGGGCTTTAGAAACTGTGAGGAAGGTATGCCTAAACACGGAGGCCCTTTTGCACTGATGGCCATCCATACAATTTTGTGAATTTTCACCAGTTTTTGGTCAGACTAATTCTGGTTTCAGATCTAAAATAATATGGAGATTTTACTGAGTTATTGAGTTGGGACAATGGAGGCAAAGACTTAATTGAAATGTGGCTCTAATAGTACAAACAACAAGGAAAACTTAGTCCATCCAAAACATAATGTCAGAGGAAGGGTGGAAGCCTCTGTGACATGAGCCATTTAAAATTTCCCTGGCAAAAGCATTAAGCAATAGACAGCTCAGTCCTGTACTGATTCAGTACGATGATACAGCAAACTTTTCCTTCTCCCACATTCTGTGATTCCATGCTAAAAATTTGCACTGAGAGTTATTTCTCTGAACTGCTCTAAGAGAGAGGAAAGGACAGAAGTGAAAGGAGACGGAATGAACAGGTTTTGCTTGTGTATTTAAACTCTTTTCCACTCATAAATTTCCCCTTTATAACCCTGCTCTGCTTTAAACGAGAAAGAAATAAAGAATGAATGTGGCAGCAAGAATTTATCTCCTTATCTAATTCCTTCCCTTCTGGTCTGAATGACTTTCAGATATCAGGCACTGAATAAAAGCATCTTCCAGGTGTCATCTTTTCATGTACTCCATAGGCAGTCAGGATGATAAGTTTTGGAGACACACCTGTATCTTCATGCTGTTTTGCCATTCCTTTTCTTCTGAGTAATTTACATTTGAGATGCTCTAGAAACAACACCTATCAATTCATTCAGAAAGCTCAATTAAAGAATAATAATCAGATCTTCTATAAATCACAGAAAGACAAAAAAACGAAGAACAAAATGTAAAAAGGAAAAAAAGGAAATGGATCACGTTGCCTTAACGAATAAGTATAAACTCAGAAGTATGAATTAATGCTTTTCTCTGCCAGAAACTTCATCTACGACACTGGGCAAACACAGGCTATCTCTACTTCTACTCCCAAACTGCAGGATAGGAAAACTATGGATATTTTACTTCTACATCAGTAGAAAACACACACAGAATTGTGAGGCAACTGAAGAATACTGTAATGACAATATGTAAGTACCAAATTACATTACTGGTCTAGACTGTAACTGTCTGAGCTGCAGAGTATACTAAAGCACATCTGAAAATATCATGCATACATTTCTTGCTTGGATTAAGTGAATTGATACCTTACATGAAAAATATGGAGGAGGTGGCTTGCTCTTAAGAAGCCTTAATGAAGCCTTCCCCTGTACCTACCAGCTTAAATTTGCTCAATATATAAATATATTTTTAAAGTTCTTTAATTTTAGCAGTTGTACAAACTTCCCTATAAATGAAAAAGTTAAGCTGAAAAATGGTAAAAAATTGGAGGTCAAATTCAACTTTCATCGGTATCTGGGAAAATGTAGGTGGTATTTTCAAAGGAACAGAAAAAGAACACAGCCAGATGCACTTCTCACCTATCTTCTTTTTTCTTGAGTAATAGCAGATCAACTCCTGCAGGAGTTATCACAGCAGGTGGAAATACACCTTCCACAGCCTGGATCCCTGCCGTGGAGCTAGGTATGCACTCTAGCTGCCTTTGCCAAAAAAAGAACCAGGAAAGACCATCTTATCCAACACAAGTGAGGAGGATGAAGGGCCTCCTCTATTTCGCAGTTAGACTGAGAAAGCAGGAAAAGCCAGGACATCTACCTGCAGCCCCTCACCCGTAGGTTTGAATGACTGATCTCTAAAGGCAGCTCTGACCACCGGACTGAAGTGTATTTGGAAATGAGAAAAACTAAGCAGTTCCATCTTGCTAGAGCTTTTTTTCTACTGTATTTCTGTATTTGAAGACTGGGTCATACCATAAGAATGGGACGGAAATTTTTTCAACTGTTTAGACAAGCAGACAGGAGCTTCTGGATTCCAGTCCCTAGTCCATTGACTGCATAATCATTTTTTCAATAATAATTTACTGTTGAATTAAGTATAGAACTACTCCAGGGAGCAGGGAGTTATTCTTTCCATCCAAATGTCCTAGCCTTCAGGCTATATTCTCATATATAATATTATTCTTTTTAGTTCCTATAATAAGAATATGTGTATAATACGATGCTCATTCAGAGGCATTCTCTGTTTCTCAGTTGCTTTTATTCTTACTATTCCTTGACTGTCTTTAAATTGCTCAAAGACAAGCTCTTATTGTGATGTCGGGACCTCTCCTTAGAAGTGGGAGCTGTGGGCTCGAGTTGCTTGAGAATAAAAGCAAACATGAAGATAAATTTGCCACACCAGGACTGAGTGCCCTAGCTCCTGACCCAAGGAATGAAAAGAGGGGAAGGCATCTCCTTTAATGGCATTTCATGAGAAAGAAACCTCCGTGGTTGAGCCCTGCATCCATCTTTCCTCTCCAGCTGTTTGCTGGGAATGCCCACATGCATTCATTTCAATTCAACTCAATTTAGGAAGGAAATAACCAGGCCAGACCAGCCCAATCTGATGACGCCTCTAGCCTGAGTAAACCCCAGAATTTTAGATCTTGGAATCTCCGGTTAATGGTGAAAAGTAAAGCATCTCCAAGCATGTGAAGTTAGTAATGGGTTTAGAAAACTTTAAAATGTTACCGGGGGGATTGAGTCCCAGTACTGGTATCTCTAACAGGGGTGAAGAATGGCTAGTTTGCACTAGCCATTGACAGCTCTACCACTGAGGTTACTTAAGATGTCATCACAACAGAGTATAAAAATTCCAACCAGATAGTTAGCTTGCCTTTCACCTGCACGGAGGCTCTGGGAGATCTTCTCAGGAAGCTCTGGACATGGGAGGAGACTCCAGAGACCTCTCAGAGACGCACAGTCCAGCTTCGTCAGCCAAAGCTGCAGCAAAGAATCAAGGCATAGGGATGTTTATTTGAACTACATCAGATACAAACTTTCAAGATTCCCTCACCCTGCTGCAGCCTGAGGCTGACACAGACTTCTTTTTTCATTGGAGAGGAGACGTGGGAGGAAAGGCAGTGGGCAGTTAAGCAATAACAAGTACAAGAGAAATGTTCATTTCAAGTAATTGAAGAAAACAGTTAGATCCCTTTTTGGTCATGTTTTGAAAGAGAAATGAAAGGGGCAACCTTCTGATTTAAATTGTTTAAGAAAAAAAAGAAAAATAATAAGAAAAGTACACTGTGTATACAAAAAAAATCTAAAATTTGCCTGAGTGTAAGAATGCTGAATGCAGAGTTCTCCAAATATGGACTCAGCGTGCATCAGAGGGGAATGAGCCAGGTCTCATGAGTAAACAAAATAAAAATACCAGAGGGAATGTTTTAATAGCTTCTTTTAATTCCCAGTTCAAATAGATTCCTTGCTTAATTTATTGAAGTATGAAGCAGTGTTGATTTGGTAGTTGTTACCATTTTGTTTCACCGAATATGCCAGGGCCCAATCCTGAGCTGTGCTGGGGTGAATTCACACCAGCAAACATGTGCTAGAGCCTGGAGAAACAACCCTGAAGAAAGCAAAGGACTAGAACTATCATTGCCAATATGTTGTTTTGCAAATAAGCCCTTTAACCAATTGAAAACTACCATTCTTCTGACTACTGTAAAAGCACAAGATTTAAAGTTTTGCTGAGACCATGCAAATCCAGTAGGTTGAACTTTCCCAGAAAAGCATATTAATCTGTCGGCTGAAAGAGTTTCTAAAAGAAATAATGACAGAGTATTGAACTGGGATTTGGGAAACTTGTATGCAGTTCCTGGCCTGTCTCTACCACTTGGCTGTTTGACAGCCTTAGGCTTGTCTTCCCTGCATGGTGCTTTGGCTGCACCCTTGGAAACTGGGAATGATGAAGCCATCTACAGTAATTAAAGATCTACCAGTAGTAGCAAACTTATCAATAGTTGCAAAGCCTGGGAATTACTGCTTTATGGAAACTTCTCTGCTGCTGCATCACCAGATGCCTGCATGCAAATCACTGATCTTCTCTGCTCCTCCATTTACTCGTATGCCATTTGGACACAAGACGTTTTACCCACTGTACAGAGGATTAATAATAACAAATTACATTTTCAAAGTCTCTTGGAAGCATTAATTATTAAACATGGTCATCTGAATTTGTCTGAAGTATCAGAAAATTGGCCAAGTGCAGCAAGAACTTGAGGTAAAGATTCTCATTCAAATAACTACCCTTTCTATTGAATTAATTTTAGTGATCAAAGCCTGATGGAAAAACTTTTAGTTGTGAATGCCAGCAACACCCACAGTTTTAAAACCTGATGCCTTTCTTTTATCCTCAAACTGGTGGAAATAACTTTTATTTTCTGTTAAATCTAGACAGCCATTATTTCCATCTGGCCCAGTGCCTACTGTCCAGTTGAACAGAAAGGCATTGAGATAGTTAAACTCAGTGCCATTTCTTTGAGATTTCTGAGGAAGGGTATTATGTAGAAAAGAAGAAAATTGGCCTAGTGCCATGAACTACTGCTCAAAACTCATAAATAATATCTTCTGCAGGAGCAATAATTTGAGGAGGGAGATTAGCTAGGGTATTATGAATTATTATATTTTTGTCTCCACCCCATTCTCATATGCTTTGCTCCTCAGACACATTTTTACCAGGTGGACAGGCAGGTTTTTAATGCGAGCAGAGTTCTGGCTGAGATCTCAGTTTTACCTCTAGAGCTGGATGAATGTGATCAATTTATCCCTTTCCTGCTCTGATTTGTCTGCTGGCAAATCACCAAGCAATTCCCAGCTAAGAAAATGTCACTGTAAGATGATATATAGGGTGAAATGGAGAGCAGTTCCTTCCTCAATATAGCTGCAGATGATACAGTCAATGATGGTCATTTTAGGTTGAGAATAAAATTCAGTCATCTAGAAGGCAGACTTCCATCTTTTTTATACATTCTGAAAATGTTGTTACACTGGAAACATTTTATTTGCATGGCCAATGAAAGCTATTTTAGACATAAAACAAACTTCAGTCTTGTGGAAGGCAGAACTTCATTTTTTAACGTATCCTTAAAGAGTGCTTACACTGAAAACATTACTTGCAAATTCACAGTTGGGAGGATCCTGTGTTACTAAGAAAGCGGAAGAAAAAGTGTGTGTTAGCCGAAGGTGGCTGGACTTATTTTGCAAATGGAGCTCAGACTCTGCTAGATCCTCCTACCTCTGGGTGCCTTGAGCCCCAGGGGTGCACCCCTGGATAGCAGTGGTAGGGAAATCAAGGTTTGCTGAGCAAGCAACCCCCTAAATCAGGTCATAGAAAACTTGTGCTTTAAACTGCTGACACCTGTATGAATAACTCCAGCTGTTAGGGAAAAAGTACCAGTATAAACATGAGTATTAAACTGAGATTTTGGGGGATGGGTTATAATTTCAAACACAAGCCCTAAGGTTGTAGTTGGGCATCTGGACTCCCAGCTGATCTAACCCCTGTTTTCAAACTCCTGGCTGAAGTCTGTTGAGAAAAACTCCCCAGTTTGTTCATGGTGCAATAGATATATTTAACTTTCAGAGCAGTTTGTTCATCTAAGAATGAAGAATTCAGGAAACAGTTTGTTTCAAGAATGCATGAATAAGTCAAAGTCATGCAGATAATACTTTCTGTCTATCTTTGAAGGAGTTAAGGAGTCAATTCTTGGTAGAGACTGCTGCTGTTTCCTTTTCTAGTGATTGTGGCTTTGCACACGTACTTGTTGAAGAACAAACCTAATCCAGTAAAAACCTCAGGATCAGGAGAAGAGACTGGAAGAAAAGTGAGGGAACGATTTGTCCTCAGACCATGAAAAGACAGAGTCCTAGGGATATTTATGGTTGGAACAGCGAGGAAAAGAAGACCCACAACATTGTGGAATTGCTTTTTGCAGAGATCACAAATTATGTTTTCTATCTTTGTTTTCCTTCACCATTGTCTGGACAAGTGGGCTCCCCCCTAACTCTGCCTGATGATACGATCATAGAAAACAGTTTGGAAGCAACGTGACTTTCCCAGATGTCAGAAGCTGCTGAACAAGCACAAAAGAAACTAGGAGGGAAGAGTCATGAGGGCATGAGTCATGAATTTCTTTCAGTCCTCATTTCAATTACTTCCTGTCTCTTAACAAGAAAATAGCTACCACAAAGTGAGTGCAGGAACATCCATAGACACGAAGAAAGCTTGGAACACAAGAGATATTATTTAAGAAGTAGCTGCTGATTTAAAGAAATGACATAGTATTTCTTCCCTATTACTTAGAAAACATCATAAAGAAAAACTGTGTCAGCTTTGTTAATTCTTGTCAGTTCAGTTAGTTCAATTACCTGGGTTTTCTCGGTGTCCAGTAAATCCCATAGCACATTCTTTTTTCCTGACCCACCCCACTGGTGCTGACAGGGGAAGGACTGATTCTTTTCTCTCCTTACCATGAGGAATTCCTCACAGAGCTGAGGATTAAATGTGGCTATTCTAAACAGATTGTCTTCTCCTCAAAGTGATGTTAGTTAAACAAAGCTATCGTTTCCTATCACAATATTTACGCTTGCTACTAGCTCTTCTGTCTCCAAGTTACTTGCTGGTGCAAGGTGGTGATCAGAAAAGAGGAAAGTCTGTATTTTGGGCCTTTTTTATTTATGAAACACTGGAAGAAAGATTAAGTAGCATTAATTCATCTTACAATGTTTTCACAGCAGAAAAAAAAAATTGGCAAAAAATGTATTATACAAGCTCAGTCAGCCAGCTCCCAGGGTTGTACTGCTATTTGCCCTGGGCCAATTATATTTTACATGATCAACACACCCAATAATTAAATAATTAAATAATGAATTGGTTTCTCTTGGAAACTCTATAAAATGTCATGGACCAGAGAATATTTATCTTGCCTCTGTGATTCCTGCTGAAGAAACATCTGGTTCTTTTTTCTTCAATCAACATGAAGTCTGAAGGGGCCCAAATTCAAAAGCAATTATATTTTATGCCATTTATGCGCATTACAGGCTGACAAATTTAACTTGTTGGAATATGTGATCCCACCCTCCCTATCCATTTTACGCTGATCGCATTTTCAGACAGCCATGCAAGGGAAATGCAGATTGATAAAAATTGTTGATCTATCAACTCCTATAACTTCATCATCAGAGTTTACAATACCAAGGTAGTTGTTTGAACATAGAAGTGACCACTAGACCGTTTTTTCCTTCAACAAGGACCACTGCCAGTAAAAAAGCCCAGAAAATGTCTCTACGCAACTTGTAGTAGGTCCTTCAAGAGCTTTCATCCTTCCTTCATTTTTGAATGAGAGGCAGTTTTTATTGTTTGTTTGTTGTTTTGTTTTTTAATAGATTTTTAATTTGAAAAAGACAGAAGATTTGAATAAAAGAAGACTGCAGTTGCATGTTCTGGATAGGATATTTTTTGCTTCTTGTAGATGACCTATTATGAAACTCAGTGTTTCAAGCTTTATTTCAGTGTTTCAGATGCTGCATGGAAACTGGAATAAGTCTCACAGAGCAATTGTCCCTATAATATTTGTTCATAAGTAATAGGAAAGATGTATTTGAGCACTTTGCCCCCAGATGGTGTCAATCTAACAGAGCTCAGAAGCTAAGCTGGTGAGAAGACCCTGAAGTATCTCTCATCTCACAATGCAGGGTGTTGGAGATTTAATATATGGTAATATTTCTTGCAAGGTTTATTTGAATCAAAATCCCTTGGACCGTTCTAGAAAGCTTAAATAGCAACCATGACAATACTCTCAGGAACATCTGATGTGGGTGGATTAAATGTCAGGCTGCTAGAAGTACTGCCTTTGAGAAGAATAGAGAAGCAAACACACATCTTCTATAAGCACTGTTATGCATTCAAAAAAGACAACCTTAGCCTCCTCCAACTTAGAGAGTTGATCTTGAAACTCGTAAGATTTAAAAACAACAACAAAAGACTAATACATTTTGGATGAGCTATCGGTATCACTTTGAGTTTTCTCACTTTGAGCTCATGAGAAACTAAGTAGAAACTAACTTAAAATTTTATGTACTTTCCACTATATGCAGAAGTGTGAAACAATACAGTAAGAAGTCACCATCTTGTAAAAGGAATTCCATGGCTACTCTGCTGAAAGTTGGAAAAACTATCTTATGAGTCTCCTTATGGAACATATAAGTCAGTTCCAATATCAGTAAGCATGTTTTACCAATATAATACCCATTTCCAGTTTTTGTTGGGCCTTTTCTCTTTTCTGGTATTTTCAGCTGTTTTAAAATAGAGAAATTGTGGTGGGGAAGATGTGGATTTGGATAGCTGAATTCAGATAAATGTGTAAATCAGTTTCTTGGCTTTGGAATGTATTCTTGAATCTCTTGACAACTTTTTTTCACTGTGCATATATTCAGATCACTTCTGTATATTGATATTAAAACATGATTTTGCTACAACTAACCTTCCAGAGCCCAAATTACCTGCACAGGAGTGATCTGTAGCTAGGACTTACTTGGAAAAAAAAGCATGACTGGCTTGTTCCAGCCATTTGCCCTTCGTCTCCGGTTCTGAAGATGCTATATCTAGTGCATTGTCCTGAAGAGTAAAAGATGGTTCACAGAAAGAGAGGGTGAAACATGGTTCACAGAAAAAAAAAGGGTAAAAGGTGGTTTACAGAAGCAAATGTGCAGAGGCTGCTAAAAGGATGAAGATTGCAACAAGCTGGGATTACAACAATGTGGGGGTGGAGGACAAAGATAAAAGTTTTGAGAACAGCTTAAGGACGTTTGGTAAGTAAGTGATAAGACGTCCACAAGGCAAATTAGAACTTGATCAGGAGCTACCTCTTCTGCAGGGTCAGAAGTTTACAGCGAGGAAGACTACAAGCCTCCACAAGGAATACTATGAGCCTTCATCCCATGACCACCAGGAGGAGACCCCCCACTGCTCATGATGCATGTGCAATGGGAAGGGACTGTATGCTAAGAGGTTCTCGGAAATATAATGAATATGTATGTGAATTCTGGGAAAATCATTGATTATGTACAGGTTTGACCTGTATCTGTACCAAACTTTTGCTCTACAGTGTGCAAGTTATCCCCCTTGCACCAGGGCGTGTGTGCATTGCTAATAAACATACCTTCTCTATATTCTTATTCAGGCTATAGGGTTTGATTTCTGCATGTCAGTCCCTCTCCCTGGGCTGCTTGTTGCTTCCTTTCCGCTCCTTCCACATCTGTGGCCTGCTGCAACAGCTCATGACCAAACGCACCCAGTGACACTCTCCAAAGCTGCTGGGGCGAGTTGGCACTCCATTCCTCCTCTGGGAGCCATGGGTGAGACCCATGCTCATGCTGGGAGGAGGCACAGTGGGTCAGGCTGGGTCCAGCCCTGTGCCCCCGCTACAGTGTGCTCATGCTTCCCACATGAACTGCCTCACTGCCTGGAAACTACTTTGCTGCTGAATAACTAGAGATGAGGCCTGCCTGAGGAGCCTGGCCACCTCCGCCTACTTGCAGCTGCATGGCTATACATCAGCTCCTAGCATTATATAGCTAGACCACAGTGCTCCTTCTTTCTAGCTTCTAAGCTGTATGAAAAGGGATCTAAAAATACGTTTAATACTTTCCTAATGTTCCTTTTTAATGTAAGCAACTGCTGTGGGAGGAAGTGGCTTGTTCATTTTTGTCTGGTCGGGGTGATTCACTCAGAAAATGTTTAAGAACGCCTATACGAGACCATACTATCTGATGAACTTATCAATTGCCAAAATTACATTATAAAGAAAAGAATAAAAAGCCTTGTATAGCTTCTCAAGTTCAGAAAGCTCCTTGAACTTCTAAAGTAACTTTTAGGCTGTCCTAAAACTGCTAAACTGATGCTTTCATAAATAATACTTCACAGGCATACAGCAACTGACTGTGTTGACAAGTGGGAACTTCTTGAGCCAAAACTTTGGCATTAGGTTTTTTTCTTCTGGAAGCCTAGGCAGCAGTGCTTCTCTGGCCCAGCTAAAAAATTAAAACATTTACCAGTCCAGTCTTCCACTTCTGATATATTTCTAATGTCATGAAAATGTCACAAATTCAGTCAGACGATTACCAATGGAGGTAAATGTTCCATGGACACCTTTCTCAAATACAGTATCTGTCCTGCCACCTTTGCTCCACAGAGCTGGTGTTCCACATCCTGTGGTTAACCTGCATTCCCAATGGCTGCTGCACTACCTGTGATTTGCTGCAAAATCTTTTCAAGCACGGTAACGCATATTTCTTGTTTACAGCTTGAAGCGAGAGAGAACTGTCTGCCAGGTTGGCGTATAGAGCCCCAAGTGCTGACTGATGCCATAACTCCTGAGTCAGTGCTGAACCACATAGCTCAAGGAGGAATGGGTATACCTTGATTTGGAAATGGTGTAAGTTTATACTTGTTAGGGTGAGACTCTGGAACAGATTACCCAGTGAGGTTGTGAATGCATCCTGCTTGGAAGCATTCAAGGCCAAGCTGGATGGGGCTTTGAGCAACTTGGTCTAGAGGGAGGTGTCCCTGCCTATAGCAGGGGTCTGAAACAAGATGATTTTAAAGATCCCTTCCATCTCAAGCCATTCTATGACTCTATGATTATATGATTATGAGCACTTCCTCATGTCATCCTCCTTCCAACAATGGTAATTGTAAGTCCTCTGGTATTTTTTTCATAAGAAAAGGACTGTTAGCTTAAGCTGTCCTGGCCAGAATTCCACTTCAGGTCAAGTCACTTCTTTTGCCCTCTCACATTCTCTGCCTCTGTAATTTAGATTTGATATTCATTCTCCTAAACTCTGTACTGTTCTTTTTCTCTGACCTAGTTAAATGGTTAGTCTGTTGCAATGAGAAATTTGTCTTCAGAATGAGGATCAAATTAGTTGCATATTCCTTATGTGTTCATAACACCTTGGACAGAAAAATAAAATAGAATTTGGGCCTAATTTTATTAAGCAATTCTTTAAATTGTCTGATTGTTGCAAAATTCTCAGTAGTGACAACAGATGTGCAATACTATAATCTGAGAAGAGACATGTACGGATGTAAGAGCTCAAGCATCTATTACCTCTTGAGGGTCTCAGCACCTGCTGCTCATACAGGATAGCAGGTACTGATGAGGGTCTCAGCTTCTTCAAAATCAGACGCAACATATCTCAAGCTGGAACTCCAAAAGCAGAAGCAATTTCTGAAATTTTGGGCTTGCACAAATACAAGCTTCCCCACTGAGCTACTGTAAGCAGAGCATGAATGAGGCAGTCTTTTGTACAGAGAAGTTGCAGTTATAGTAACAAAGGCAGCTCATTAAGCTAGCATTCATATTACCTTTGAAGAATTTCTTGCCGTATGTTCCAGCTAGTCCCAGTTAGCATTGAAAGACTGAAGAATAATCACAGCAAATACCTAAAATAATGCAGAACTCTAAAACAGTAACATTTTCTGTAAGCATTCTGTATCAGCCAGAGTTTTTGCTAATGTTAATCCATAATATATACAAACTACCAGGTCCTTCATTGAAATCACTCACCACATGCTTCTTGATTTTAATTAGACTGTGCCTATTCAAAGTAAGAGAGAGAGGTGTTTGGTTTTATTTTTCACTTAGGACCTCGACTCCATGGGGCTGTTGGGAGTACTCATCTACCCCGCTATATTTAGATTTATTTAGATTTATTAATATATTTATAGTTATTGCAGGTGGACTTATTATTCTGGAATAGCCAAGCATGTTCTAGCATCACTCATTCACAAGAGTAGTTCTTCCAGAACATCTGTGCCAGGAAACTTCACTGGTAGCAATTCAAAGTGACTGCAGCTCTCAGTCATTTGGCGGTTCTTGGGAGCCCACCAGAAACAAGCATTTCCCTTGTTCCTTGTCTTTGTAGATACTCATCCACAGCTCAGCTGGCTTTTAAGTAGACATCTTCGTAGAAGAAGCAATATACCAAACTATTTTTAGCACCTCAGGAGGGATTACTGCAGTAAACCTCTGACTCACAGTAGAAATCTAGGTGGGGAAAGCTTGTCCTACTGATGCCTGTGTTGTAACTGTTCTATATGGAGGACAAAACCTCCACAAAACACAAAGTTGTTCCCAATAAAAAAGTCTCTGTTAATGCTGTCAGAGTCTCAGTGCATTTATTCTACATATCTGTAAAAAGTAAGGGAAATAACAAAGGTATATGATACTGTTTTGAAAATGAAGTACAGTAAGGTTCCAGACAGCCAGTGTCTTCCTAATTTGGATGTGTTGTAGTACAATATTCCAACACCTTTCAAAGACACCAGACCCCAAAGTTGCTACTGACTGACCGGTTTTTCACAACTCCTGTGGCACTTAGTCTGAGTCACACTATCTGAAAACATTTTAAGATCTTTAAGATGAATTTTCTCTTTCAGATTAAAAAGTGTTCACAGAACAGAAAGTAATGAGGGTAGCAATACTGGCAAAGGGTAAAAGCAAACAGGTGAATGGTGGTAATTTGTTAAAGCCACCAGTTGTTTGGTAAATTAATGTCTATCCATGGCTGAATGGCAGACTTTCAAAAGGATTTAGCTGCTTAATACTTGTCTCATTGACTCTGAATGATGAAGTCCCTAGCCACAAAATCCCCCCTTTGCTACTAGTCCTTTCATAGTTTAAAGTACAGAGAATGCTTATATTATTCCCAGCAATTTATCTAAAAGATTGTTTTGGATTTTCCCAGAATTTCCCAGATTTTCACAGTGCTACATAAATAGGTCCACCATGAGGCTGAAGAACACCTCCATTTCCTGCCTGTGGAGGACTGAATTGGTGGGTGCTTTTGGGGAACTCCTCCTGGAACCAGCTTTCCCACACATCACCCACAGAACGTCCAGAAGAAAACCTGCCCTGACCTCCTCCCCAGACACCCTGTAACATCAGTTAAGAGTATTCACCAAGGCTCTTTAGGCTAAGATTTAATCGTACTCTCTGGGAAGATTTGAACCCACATTTCCCATTGTATATTCTCTATACATATGACCATGTTATATACACAAGGAAGACTTTTGCAAATCTCTTTTGAAGTGGTTCCACTGTGCTTGGACTAATGGAGTACTCATTGAGCTAGAGAGAGTACAAGTGAGAAAATTATCATGACTCCACTGCCTTGTGATTAGAGCCTTCCCCAAGGGGGAGAACTAGGTTTTGTCACTGCTCCAATAGCTATTCAATGCTATATCATTCAGTTATACCATATTGTTTCAGTATATTGTATGTGCACATGTACTAAAGAGAAATAGCCATTACAGTGGGATTGGGACCCAGATTTCTTCCTCTAACCTCCTCATCAGGAGGTGCCATAATTACTGGACTGTGAATTTATTATTATCTCACTCTCACTTTCTCTGGTCAATTAATGTTTAATTATTCCAGCCCAAGTGAAAGACTTATGATGGGAGAATTTCAAGCCCTGTAGTCCACTGCATCCTGGTGGCTAGAGCTGAAGTGTGTTTAGTGCCTACTGCCTTCAAGTCAAGGAGGGATGGAGCTTGCTGCAGTCAGCCATTGTCCACACTCCAATGGCCCCTGCTCGGTGGTACTGCTGGATAGCCTTGCCCTGTAAGCTGACATTTGTGTTTCCCATCCTCAAACATCTAACTCTCCTCACATAGCTTATAGGCAGTGCTGCATGGGAGTCTAATGCAGAACTGCAGATTAAATATCATTAAATAAGAATTCTTTTCTGCATCCAACTCAAAATGATCTGCTGAAGCCCAGTCTTTCAAGTCAAGCAGCATCCTAAATCCTGGACCATTCTTCCTTCTTTTCTTTATTTCTCAAGTTAGGCAGATCTGTGTCTAGCTAATAAGCAGATGGGTGAGTTCAGAGGAAAACTGAAGTGATAACGTTGCTAGGAGTTTCAAAATTATTTCATAGTGGTTGCAGTGTTTTAGGGAGGGGTATCTGTAACCATGCAGCTTATGAATCATGGTTGATATTATGAGGTTGTCAGTCTGAAAGATATCCAGCCTTTGACCTACCATGGACTTACATGCATGTGTAAGCTGGGAACTGATTGACAAGAGAGAGAGACCTTTAGATAGTGGACTAGCTGTTACACATTTGTGATAGCTAACAAGAGCAGAACAAAGATATACAGTGGTGAGTACAGCTTTAAAATAAGTGCCAAAGGCCAGGCAAGATGAACGAAACACTTAACGGAGTAAAAGCAGACCTTCAAATTAAGAACGCAAAACGAAATGTAAGGTCCCTCAGTGGGCAAATATTGCCTTGCTATAGAGAAGAGAGGCACTCTGGTAATGCTATTTTAAAGAAAACCTCGTCATGTTGCAGGGCCAGAGGTGGTGAAGCATATTCATGGGTATATATCTTGTATTATCTGTGTCAGTAAGCCATGCAAGTGACTTTTCTTCAGGTTTTGCTTTCTTGTACCTATTTTATTCTGGCTAAAAGGAGCCTGCATCAGAAAGTTTGCATTTTTTGGAAGTTCTAGAATGTCTGGGGTAGAGTGGTTGATGATGGTTTGAGGTATACACAGCAGACACCCAGTCCAGCTGGTACAGTGCCTATTTTCATAAAGAAAGCAGCAGTGGGTGCTCCTGCCCGGAGTGTCTAGACCAGAGAACCAAAGCCAGAAGCAAAGATTGGACTTTGGTAGCAACTGTGAAACCTCAAAACTTCTGAGTGTCTGGCTACTAGATGTCTTCAAACAGGCAGTGTAACTTCTTTTACAAATCTGTAAAAATGATACCCTGAATAAACTGCAGTTTGGGCAATGGCTACCCATATTTCCCTTAGCTGTGCTAGCACGCACTGTTCTATTTCATGTCTGAGCTTCGTGAGAGCTCTGAACCAGCCCTGCTGTGAATGCGATCTGACAAAGAGGCGGCTGTGTTTTGTTGGGCGGAAAAACATATGTCTGCCTACATCCTTCATGGTCAATGTTAACAACACTGCCTAATGCTAATAAAGATCTATAGATAGACAGAGAGAGGGAGGGGGAGAGAGAGAGAGAGAGATCTTCTGTAATTATGCATGATTATATAAAAGTTCAGCTTTTAACAACTCCTTTACTAGAAGTTTTATGTCCATTGCTTAACTCTTACTACTGAACCTGACTTATCTTTTGAAATGTAAAAAAAATCTTAAAATACTAAAACTTATCTCTACTCTCAGAGGATAACATTCTTTTTTCACTTCAGCAGATGTTGATCTTCTAAACTTTTGTCATTACACATCAGCAGAGCTAGACTTGGTGATTCTGCCCCTAACACCTGTAAATCAAAGGAAAAATGTGCAGGGCTGTGATGCTCTGACACTTCATTGCGTCCCTGGTGGTCACATTTTCACCTTCTCATTGTGTGAACACCTGTGGCATGCTGGCAGTGCTGCTGTTCACAAGCTCAGTGACAAGCTGAGCTGGGCACAGATTCTGTGTCTTTTCAGCACTGGCTTGTTTCCTGACTCGTAGGTCACTTCTCTGGCCCTTTTCCTGCAGGGATTTTGATTTTAGACTAGAGCTTGAATTGTTCTTGGATCCACATCCGTTTACACATCTTAGTTTAAAAAACATGTGAAGCATGCATTTTAGTTAGTATATTATTAGCTGAGATATAATAAAAACTTTCCTCTTCTTTTGGAAACTGCTTTAAAATATCACTAAACAATTATTCCCTTTCATTTATTAAAACTATTCATAAACGAAAAATTCTGGATTGTGGCACTCATAAAAAAGAGCACTTTTTTATTGGGGAAAAACAGCTGTCTGACCTAATCTGAACTCATCATAGTCTGGAGCCCTTCTTTCTTGTGAATAATTCCTATGTGCATCTTCAGAAAATCATTTCAAAGGTTTTTCAAACATTTTATATCTCAAGCACACATTCATACATACATGTGCACACACACATATGTATAATACACATTTTTTAAAGCAAATTTCATGCTGTTTTATTCTAAAAGACTCATAACTCTGAAAGGATATGAAATGAGAGTTTTATATTCTGCCCCCTGTTCAGCCAGTGAAGTTTTTTTTTTTAAATTAAAATATATAACCACTAGACCTTTGGCCAAAATAATTTAATGTTTTTTTTTGTTCAGAGATTTTCTGTGTTTATCACAAGAGGACAAGTTACAGGCTGAGAAACCCTGCTTCCAAGAGCCTTCTATTCTTCTTTTACCTTGCTCACCTTCAGCTCAGGGCAGATACACCACAACATAGCACAGTCCTTTCTCCTACACAATGGCCATGTGCTATGACATCTACGTCTAAGGGAAAGCAACTTATTCAATCCCCATACATGGGAATTTCTTTGATTTCTTTATGTGGAAAGGAAAACAACTTGTCTCAAGTACAGTGGGAGTCTTTAAAGCAGAAACATCTGTCTACCAGAATTTAAACCAAGAACAAAGCTCACTTATCGTAAGTTCTACCTACATCAGCAGCAAGCATATACCATACTTCCTGTCAGGCTGACCTTTATCTCTGAGTAAGAGAACAGCAAAACAAGAAAAGAACAAATACAGAGTTCCAGAGGAGAGCACAACATGTCCTGCCTGTGCAACACAGTACACAAAAGGAAAGAATAAGAAACCTTAAAGAAAGACATCACAAAGGCAAGTAAGATGGCAAGAGCAGACCAATCTAAAGGAAGAAAATAGAAACATTTTACCAAACACATACTCTAGAACAGCAGTTTTTTTCTTCCACTTGCAGTATTGGAACTTCCAGGAAGTTTTGCAACTCTATTTGCAATAAAAAACAACCTTGCCACGGCTCAGTATCAGCTGATTTGTCATTCTGGTGACTGTTGCTGTTGTTTAGGAAAACAAATGGGGAACTGATGAAACCAGGTCCCGGGCCCATGCTGTCACTGGAACAGAAGCACAGCGTGAAAGAGGGAAATAAAGGAAAAATAGAGATGCAGAAAGCTAGAGAAGAGCTACAAAAATTACAAACAAAAACAAGAAAATGGGAAGCAGATAGGAAGACGAAATGGTATGCCTAAGCTAGATTTTCCCATTTTACCCATCTCTAGTAGTGGTGTTCGGTTTTTGTTTTGTTTTGTTTTGTTTTTTTTTGGTTGGTTGGTTGGTTGGATGGTTGGGTTTTTTTTAATTATTTTTCTAGCAGAAAGTGCTCCAAATTCAGCCTGAGATGGAGTTTTATTTTAATGGCATTCTTTAAAAGAGGGAGACGTACTTCACTAACAAAAAGCTATGTCATCAGCTTGGTCAGGAGGCAATTTATCATGACCTTTTGACAAAAGACAAGAAGTTGAAATGGCAATAAATGATCCTAGCAAGGCATGTCCTGCTGTGGCTAATACTTCTTCATCTGCCAACATACACAAATATTTGTGTACAGTAATATATATGAGCACTCGATGTACACAAATTCTGTTTGCCAAGCCCACGTAATCCTACAGCTGCTTCTCCATTTCTGATCTAGGTTCGAGATCCAACATCTTCCCATGGAAACTCATTCCATGCTGGTTTTGGAAGATGACATGCTGGAATTGTCACCAAATACTCTTTTCATGCCTTTCTAAACATATCTGGATATGTCTTGTTTACAGCAGAATTTCATTTCATATAGTTCCTGAAACACAGAGCTCAAACCTTCTACAGATGGGGAAGAGCAAAACAAGGTTCCCAAGGCTCTTGATTTCCAGAAGTACCAACACCTGGAAACTGCTCCTTGCTATAATCAATTCAGAATTCTGGAAAAAGCAGCTATGATTTTAGGTATCAAATTATGAACTCTAGATATGAACTTCAGGATTCTTATCTTCTAACAAACTAGCTGATGAGGCAGTGAAAGGCTAAATTATAACTTCAGTTATCACAGTGGCCCCTCTGTGCTGGGAGCGTGTAACTGAACATGCGCAGAACATCTGAAATGTACAAAATTGGGGTATTTCAAATTTCCTTCCATTTGGTAGATGCAGCACCAGCTACAGACAGACTCAAGGCTCAGCCAAAGCATATTCCTGCAGAAAAGTTGAAAGAGAGAGCTTTACATTCAGTTCTTAAAAAAAAAAAAAAAAAAAAAAAAAGCCCATAAAAGCCCCTATACTTTGATTGTCTTCTTTTCACACCTACTCAGTGTCAACACTTGTTTAGCTGTAGATTTTTGAAAAGCAATGACTTATTTTAATATCATTGCAAAACTATTTTATTTCTAAGCAAATGATTTATTTTGATTTTATTTCAGATTATTCAACATAAATTATTCCTAGTATATATCTATAATGTATTGTGGGTGGAAAGAGAATCTCTCATGAACACATATGCGTGAGCTCTAGAAAGGCAGATAATTTCCTTCACTTAATAATAGTTTTCTTTCCTCTTGGCTGCAGACTCTCCTAACTAGCACCATGCCAAACATTCAAAGATTGGATTATGGCCTGTCGTACTTGATTATTTTTGTCAGCATGCTGACCCAGGGTGCCCTTTTCTTGTGTTGTTCCTTCTGTTTCCATTTTTCATGTCATCCAGCTTTTCATCTTGTCAATCAGCTTTTGACTTCCTGATTAAAGTGTCTGTCACAGGAGCAGCCTGGTCTCCAGTCAGTTGTTTAATTTGTTCCTCATGGCATCCAATTGAGTTATTCATCTGGCCCAGCTGTTCCCAAGTGCTTCCAGCATCACTTTTTCATGTGTTTGGGTTTAACCTCTATATCTATGTACAACAGTGTGAATTGTTCCATTCATTCTGTTGACTACGGATTGCTTTGCCTTCTTCTAATGCCTTGACATTGCTAGGTCGTCTGCTACTGTATGCTGTGGCTGAACCAGCTGAGAGAGAAGCAGCATTTCACCCTGGTGTTATGGTAACAAGTACAACCAAACACACCAGTTCTCAAGTATTATAACAGGCCTGATTTTTAACAATTAGGAATGTGTAATGGAAAACTCTGCTCTCAGAGATTTGAATCCACCCAAAAAAATAATGTTGATGATGCTTGGCAGGAGGAGAGAAACACAAGTTTGCCAGGAATTTTTAGCATTCGCTCAAAATTGGTTCACTTCATTTTCATGAGAAATGCTTTCTCCGTGCCAAGTCTAGGCCTGGTATAGCCCAGCCATAACTCCCAGTGACTTCTGTGGGAGTTGCATAAGCTCACAGTAGGGCTAAATTTGGTGATGGGATTGAAGTTATGTAGCATCCACTCAGAACAATGGAATTTGAAGCAATTCAGTGTTGTCACAGCAAAATGCTCAAATCTTGTTGTCTTACTTTAATCAAAGCTTTTCAAAGAAAATTACAAAGCGGGATTAGCATTACACCCTGATTCTGTTCCATGACTTTTTCCCTCTGGGAGCAACTACTGGTATTCCTCAGTTTCTCCACTGAATAGAATAATGCACACATTAATTACATCAAGAAACAGGCATGATTGCTTATTAATTAAGGTGAACCTGAAAATGATGACTACTATTATTTAAAATTACTGGTTATTCTACTTGGTAGAATGCCAGAATAGTTTTGAATGATGTGTCACTGAAAATGAGAGCATTTTCTGAGAATGAAATACCATTTTGACAAGTGAAGTCCATACTGCTGAACACATGTTGATTGTTTTAGAGTTTGAGAAGAATCCTCTTCATCCCATTTGCACTACTAATTGTTTGACTTTCTCTTCTGTCTTCTACTTCATCGCAAAGCATCATCATTTGCTAATGGGAGGATGACTTTCCTCATATAAAAAATAATCAATTTCCATGTAAATGCACATTGCATGTATATCTGTTTTATCTCATAAAGTTATACGGCAAATAATTTGATCCTAAGATGGACAGATTTTCCACAAAGCACAGCTTTTTTCCTATTGTGCTAGTATTCATTTCTCCATAGACATATCAAGACTCACAGTGCACTGTGAGTTTTTAGTAGAATTTTATATACCAGAAGAACTTTGTTAAAGCAATATTAACACAGGCAAGTTCCTGTTGGATGTCTGTCCACATCATAGAAACTGCTAGTTTGACTGGCACTCGCTGGTACCCATATAGAAACTCTCAGTAGGGATGCCAGTGACTGAATTGACCCGGGTCCTGAAGTGCCCTTTAATCCCTACAGGTGGTCCTTCCAGCTCAGAAGTGAGGTACATTCTTGGAGCAGTACCATACCTGTTCTAGGGCTAAACAAATGACTTCAGCTTTCATCACCTTCATGCCAAAACCACTCAAGAGTCTTATTTCTTCTTCTTCTCTCTCTCTTTTTTTTTTTTTTTCTTTTTCCAAATAAAAGATCTAAAGTTTTGTTTCCTTGTTTAGGAAACTGCATTCTTTCCAGTTGCATTTTTTGCACTGATTTAGAAAACAGAGGAATGCATAACAGAGGATCAGAAAATATCTCCAGCAACATTTTTAGTTTTGTACCATTATATGTCTAATAAAGAAGAGATTTCTGCCTTCCTCTTCCTTTCTCACTGTAGAAGCAGCCACAGGACCCTTTTGCAGAATGCAATCTGGCTCTAATCACTGCTAAATGGTTTCCATCCTACTGGAGATTTGTTTGGACTGCTCCTGGAAAACACTGCTGTGAAATGCATGCTATTTGGAATGGGCTTGTATTTGAAATGCATTTGATTTGGAATGGGTTTGTGTTTTCTAACCTCATGATTTTGTAAGATGGGTTAAAAAATATGGCAGAACAGAGTGAGTACGTGCATTGAGCCTAATATATGCACTTTCTATTAGTATCTGAGTCTCTCCTGGGTGTAAAAATGGAAAAGGAAGAACTAGTTCTGAAAAAATGCTGCATCCCACAGCTGTGTTCTGTGAGCCCATTCAAAACAGGCTGTGCTAGTACTGCTGGGCTTTCTTGGAAACCTTGACCCAAGTCCCCTGAATTTCGTTACTCCGTGAGGTTGACTCTTTCTTAGTTAGTCAAGAAAATAATTGCACAATGTCTCAAACCTGCCCTTCCCCCAACTTCTTGTATCATAAAAAGCTCTAGGCGCAATATGTTATACAAGTCTGTGATCATCCCTCTAATTTCTTATAAAAGATATGACCTTGTTATCAATGAAGATATTTTTGAAGTACTGATCATCTGAGCTAAAGCCCCACAGACAGAAATGCAAAATAAGTTCTCAACTCCCTTAAAGCTCAACTTCACATTGTCTAGATTCAATTTAAATTCTGCATGGTTTTCTTTGTAACCCAAACAAACTACACTGCTTTCAAGCTATACTGAGGATAAGCTGAAATTCTGGGGTACAGTCATAATCCTAAAGGTTATGCCGCAGTGCTTGAGAGTGTAGGAGTGTACTGAATTTTTTTAACACCTGAGGATGAAATCTAGTTGCTAGCACATATTTATTATGATCATTATAAAAATTTGTTCACTATACAAATCAGGGCAAACTATTCAACTGCATTTCATTATTGTAACCTGAGCTGATTCTTCTTATGCATCGAGAAAGATGTATGTAACTCTCAGATTGTGACCCCCTTCTCATTTGAATATATAACACAGTGTACTTCTAATCAATCGGGAATCCATTTTATTCTTAAAGCTCAAGATGGACTGCAAAGGACATACATACTCAACACTTTTCCAAAGAGGTTTTATATTTATTCTTCCTTTCTCTATTTTTTTTTTCCTGTCTGTTCTAAACCTAAAAGAAGGGTCACCTCAGATGATGCTATATATATTGTGCTCTTTATGCATCTAATGGTAGAGTGCCTATGCTGTAAGAAGACAGAAGATCTGCAGTCCCTCCTTCCTTTTACCTTTGATGTCTTCAAGAGGTGACTGAAATATCAATATGTTTACTGAACATAGGGGAAAAACTGCTTCCCCCAGGGTGAAGTAACTAGGTTTACAACGGCTTACGAGACACTCTCCCCTGTAGGAGAGGACAAGCTTCAGGGCACATATAAATATGCATCATATATATGTAGTAACTGTCTCAGCCAGAAGAAATACATGTGTTTAACAAGCACATTTTGAATGCAACCTGGCTTAGCTTCTGTTGCACTAATAACTTCTACAATTAAGCAATAGTGGTAGCCAATTAACTCAGATTTTTCTTCATGCCAAAGTAAATATAGGTAGGTATTTAACCCCTTTCATGTCCTTAGGCCACCAGCTTTAGGAAACTGTAATTGAAATCCTTTCAGATACAGTTTTTCTTCTGTTATATCAGGAGGTGATAAAACAAAGCAGCATGATTGAATATTGAAAAGGCTGGATAACTTTATGAGTATTGCTACTACTAATAGCCACCTTATGTGTAAGTGAAATCTTTTGCATGGGAGGATCTAAAAACAGTATGTATATAAGGACAATTTCATTTATCATGGAATTTTTCTGAGGCAACCCTGGTGTGAAAGGAAGACACTGCTAGATGAACAGCAAGCTTAGCACTTAGTAGAAACAGTAGTGCTGCTCCATAATCACTAGAGTCCAACCTTCTTTGTGACTGGGGGATATTACATTGTGTGATCATTCCAACAGAAAGGCACTGTTGTGGTTCGAGTAATTTATTTCTAAAATTTAATTCAGTAGGTAGAGACATAAGGCCACTGTCTTATCCTCATGTCCATGTCAGTTTTTCTAAAACTATATAGAAATATTCTAATGTCTAACACATAGTATTCATTTATTTCCATCTTCTGCGCATTCATCATCCCATAAGTACCAATTGCAATGCTGAACTAGGTGATATTTTAATTCACTCTCATTCCCATTTAAAATTCTACTGGAAAAGTGTGAAAAATCCTTTCTTGTGTATGTGAATAGAGCCTTTAATGCTCAAGTTTAAATGAATGGTGTATTTTTTGGCGAGGTGTCAAAGACTTAACAGAACTTGTACTATAGTCTTCTCACAGGAAAAAACAAATAGTTTCACACTGAGGTATTTGGAAACAGGTGTGCTGAACAATTACAGAATGTTACAGCTCTTGTAGTCAGCCCTCCAAGAAAGTAAGGTCTTAAAATGTATAGTAGCACTATTACATTGATAAAATATCTAGTACTGGATCCCACTGGACAGGAGAAGTACTGACTGGAATACAAAGAGAAGATGTAATGCATGAATGCATTATGTCAATGCATGAAGCATCTTGAGTTGGTGTCAGCAAGTCTGGAAAGAAAGCAGAGGTAAAGCTTCATTTGGAGTGCAGCTTGGAACACTAGGTCAATGCTGTCTGCTCCCATCCTACAGTCACCACCTTGCCACCAGCAGCAAAGCACTCCTGGCCACACTCAGCAACGTGTCTAATGGAGCCATCTCTGTTTGTTTAGTACGCTGCTACACGGCTCTGCAAATCTGAACGGCTACAGCTGTTCAGTTCCACGTTTCAGTTTCACCTTAGCTCAGTCTTGTTTTGGTTCTCTTCTGAAAGAATAAACTTTCCATGCTTCTCTTCTTTGGTTATGACATAGGTAAGTCAAACTCTTATAAAACTAGTAAACCCAAGGTTCCACTTCCACCTTCCAATTTCTAATAAGCATATAGAAACAACAGTATACATTTCAAGGTTATTGTAAATCCGCAAAAAGGAGTCCAGTGTTCAACCCATTCTCGTGAAATGTTCCCCAGATCTTATTAAAATGTTTTAGATCCCCAAATCTTTATTCCGATCTCTTATTTTGTGCTCTCCCACTTTGAGACTAATATTCTCAGAAATTCGAACTCTATCACAGCTTATTTATTTGCTCTCTCCAGGCATGGTGACTCTGCCTCTTCACCCCTCAAATCCACCAGCTCACACGAACAGTGTTTCCATGTAGTATAAAGGGGAATTCCTTCCCGACTCTCACTGTATTCAGGTTATGGCCCTATCATTATTTTAGCATGTGTAGCTACACATTTTATTACTGGTCACAAAATTATTCCTCTCCTTTTTTAAACCCATCCATTCTATTTGACATCATGACCTCCTGTGGCAGTGGATTCCAGAGACAATTCTTTGCCTTTGCCAGGGCTGTAACAGAATGTTTAATGTTGAAGGATGAAAACACATTATCCCATCTTTGATGTTTAAAGAGAAGGAAGAGACCTCAAGACCTTTCTGCATATTATACAGTGTAGCACATTTGTATGCTCTCTGCAGAGCTGGCATGTCTTATTCAAGGTCAGCTCTGCTCCACACTCTGGTCCTGCAACCTGCCTCCTAAGTTTTTATATTTCCATTACACACTGAACTTCTGAATTGGGAAGGCAAGGCTAAAAACAATGAGCACTCAAATGGCAAACAGAAGCAATTCTAATGCTCCATTCTGCTGTTGTGTTTTTCTGAATACGTCTATTCTCCAGCACCCTTGTCACCCTAATCCATTGTAGGCAACTGCCTTTAGCTTCCGTGCTGACACAGCTCTGAAACACATGCACACTCAAAGAATCACAGAAACACCAATGTTGGAAAAGACCTACAAGATCATCCAGTCCAAGTCCAAGAAAATGGGGTAAGAAGTAATGCTACTGAGATTAGTGCAGACACAATGGGACAAATTCATCAATCACTTCAGAAGAATCAGGCTTTGAGAAAATAACCTATTTTGCCTACAGTCACAGATGGTTAGCAGCACAACTAAGAAGAGACCGTCTCCTGGCTTCCAGTCCTTTCCTTGCTTGCTGCTGGCCAGTATTGCTACTGTTTCCATAATAATTGTACTATGTACTTAACAAATTGTGTGAATGCTAGCACAGACAACTTACCTTAAGGATGCTTTTCAGGCCCCATACAGCCCTTCTTTCTGAAACGCTGTATCAAGCTCAACAAGCCAAGACTGGATCATCAGCCACTTGAAATGCCTATGAAGAAGAAAAAGTCAACACAAAGTCAGATTTCAGGTCTCTTTAGGATACCATTTGGGCTTGTCAAGGTACAGTTGTTCACGTACAAGTTTGGTGAGACTTCATGATCTTATTATGGCTTCTAGCAGGGCAAGAGATCTCCAAATTATTGCTTTATATTGTGAATCCTAGGCAGATTTCATTAAATAATAATAATAATAATAATCTTATATTTCCAGAGCAAATAGTGTCCCTTATTTCTAAAAGAAATTAAGAAAAAGAGCACTGTCATTCTGTTTTGGTGTAGTTGAAATGCTGTAGACATACATCATTTCCTTAAATCAATAAATAAATAAATTTAGGTCTCCATCAAGTGACATCTACTGTGTACAGCACTTTCCCTATTCATGAATGACATTTCATGATTTCTATTCCAAAAATCTTTTAACTCTGAACATTTAGAGAATACTGAAATCAGCATTGCATCTTTTCCTCACTTTCAGGTGTCTGAGAGTACAAAAACAACCAGCATACTTATGCTCAGGGAAAGCCTCTTTTAGGAGGCAGTAGCTCAGCCTTGCAAAGTCCCAGATTCTGCTTCTACTTCTGTATTTTGTTTTCCCTATGGTACAATGCTAATGATCTGCCTTGCAAAGCAGTTTGAGATTGGTGCTGAAAAGCCAACTATTATCACATGTAATATAAAAAAAACTGGATCTGCCATTCCAGTAAACTTCACATTTGGCTGGAAAAGTGCACGTTGGGCATAGCTTGCATACTGATCTTGTTGCTAGAATTTGTTTCTTTAATGGTATCAGAGAGGTGGTAAAGACAATGGAAACTCTGTACCAATCTTAATGATAAAGTATAGACTGCCACGTTATAATATTGCAGTACATATACAACTTCACACTAATAGACACTCACACAAACTCTGTCATATCAGTTCTTTAGCATTCCTTGTTGTATGTAAATGTAAATCATTATAATCCCCATACAAAATTAATTACAGTCAGAAATTCCCAGATTCTTGTTTTCAGAGGGTTACCAGTTATTCTTTTAATTCGGCTCCATCATCATGTCAAAATAAAAGCTCTTTGTCTAACATTTATGAGGCCTCTAAGCTTAAATGCATTCATCTTTATCAAGTCTTGAAACTGGCTGCTGTATTTAAATGAGCTAAAATAAAAAGAGTTGAGGCAACTGAAGTCTCTTCAATAAACTGACAAAAGATTTCTGAAAGACTATGGAAGCAATAGTGACTAGAGTTGTAAAGAAGAAAGATTTTAAAACTAATAAGTTTCCAAGTGGATCCTTTTCTTAATTAGTCTTCCTTTCAAAGAATTAGTGAGTAAAAGGCTTAAAGAAGATGAAGTGAAATCTGAATGTTACCCACAGTCTGTAAATAAGACTTAAATTAGTCCTTCATTTGGCCTGTGATAATTCTATTATAGCTCCAGCCATATTCTAAACTCTTTGTCTTCACCACTTTCTCCACCAGAACATATTAATTTGACTATTGGAGAAGACTGAACGTTTTAGAATGTAAAAAACAACCATTCTTCTCCAGTTGTTGTTGTTTTTGTTTCTTCATTTGTTTGTTTCTGTTGGACTTGTGTGTGTGTTTGTTTTCACTTTTAAGTATTTATCTCTAATTGTAGTGGAATGGCAGAGAGAGGTACTAGTTTGAACTATCAACTCTGTTGTGGACATCCCGTGCAGCCCTATGAGATAACAGCAAGGGACCCCAGTAGTGAAAACATCTCCTCTCACTAGAGTCAGGTTTCTCGGAAGCTGCACTGTCAAGTTGTGGTTTGTGGACCCCTGAGGGCCAGACAGTCTAAGACAGTTAGCAAAGAAGGACAAACACGTGATCAAGTTGTATCAAAAGAAGCACCATCACTAGAAAAATTCTGGGAGACTCTGAACAGAACCAAATTGTCTGTGGGTCAGTCAAAAGATGCTGCTTACCCAGAAAAAACAGTGTCTCTTGTTGAATAGCCTTCTGTGCTTGAATATAATCTTATTTTTTCTGTGATTGATTTTCCAGCCAGGAATGTGATTGGGCAGTGGGAATACTGGGAATGTTTCCTGCACATTCTTCTCAGTTTATTTTATAAATTGATATGCTCATGGGTTCTTTTTCTACAGAGTCTCTCCTGTTCCTGTGGGCACATTTCTCTTCTCTTTTATCTCTCTGTTATGAGTAGTACTGAAGCAGTGGTCACAGGTAAGCTACCTGTCCACAAAGGGCTCTCCACAGATCTGGTCTGCTGGTCTGAGTGGAGAGAACAATTCTATCCAACATCACACATGGGAACTTCTATTTTGGGCCTGAAAAGATGTGAAAATTTAGAATAAATGCAAAAGTTTCTGACCCTCAGGACCTCTTCATTCATTGTCTCAGACTTATCTCTCAAGTAAATCCTGAGCTGGAGCACAGCTGGCTCAAGATGGTCTAGATTCACTGGCCTTTATTAGCTCACTTTTTGTAAACCAAGATGTAACATCTACTTTATCACAGGATTTTGTATTGCTGTTGTCTACCACACAGTGTGGTTGATAGCTTTGAAATTTATTCAGTGCCACAGAAACAGGTGATGTAAAAAAATAGCTTCAATTTGTGACAAACTCACAGAAGAGCTGTGTTTCTCTAAAGGTTGGAACAAAGAGATGCAAACTATGGCAGCTCAAGGCAGATTCTTATTTTGACAGAAGAAATGACTCACTATGTGACCATGGACAAGTCGTTCAACTTTCTTGTGCTTTAGTCAACAAAACTATAAAATTATTAAAAGAAAAAAAAAAAAGTCCCCTGATTTTGCTGAAAAACAAAACCTTCCTCTGAACTCAGTGAATAAATGACAAAACAAGATGAAACGGGTGTAACCCACAGCCTTGCCAAATATACCACAAAAATATGGAGAGGGTACAGGGGAAGAGAAGATGGGGAAAAAAAATCAGCAATAACACTGAAATGCCTCAAAAAACATGAAATCATATTAACAGAAACAGCTTCAACAAAAGGGAGTATAGATGCCCACAGGGTGGTGAGGAGGGTGTATTCCAAAGAAAAATACAAATCAAATGATCTAATGCTTTTTTTTCATCACAAGCAGCATTTAAGTCTGGTCATTGTCTCACCCTTTCATAGGGTACACTATGACAAATATTTAAATATGTCTGGAAACAACATCAATCAGACTTCAGTAGAGTTAGTGAAGGGTGGTTTCTTCAGTACTGTTTTAGGGAGAAACATAAATACCCAAAGACGCATCTGCCTACCAGTGATGGTCTCCTATTTTAATCTTCACAGTGACATGTGCTTTTCCAGGGACACATGCAGAAGCCATAGGCAGTTATGCACCAAGCAGGCTATGTGAGCCTGAAGAATCTACACTATGGTGTAGCAGGGGGAACAGGCGTGGTCTTGCATGCTGTTTGGAGTCCCCTGAACATGCAAGAGATATGGTATGCTGCACAGAGGCCTGATACACCCTACAGAAACCTCACTTCATGCTGGCATCTGGCTTTCTTAGCCAACTTTATGGCTGAGGTCTCAGGCCCCCTTTTGTACTTGCTGCGGTCCTGTACCTTCAATTCTTTTCTGGGGTGAGACAACGTGAACAAGAGTGATACTTCCTAAGACATTTACATTATTCCTAGGACTGTGCTGTCTGGACATATTTTGCAAATTAGGATTGCAACAGAAGGCACTGCTTCCTTATACTGCTCAGCATAAAGATAGTGGGATGATGCTTTGGTGCTAACTACAGCATCCAAATGGCTGTAATAGAGTGAGAACATAAAACACAGAGGAAAACAACGAACAGCAGAAAAGTCAAAGTTAGGCCTCCAGCAGAAGAGAGGCTACAAAGATTTCTTCAAAGGGTTTTCTAGGGGGAAAAAAGTAGCAGATACCATACATATTAATGAACCAGAAACAATATTGAAAAGCAACCTATTATCTTTACCAAGATCAAAAGAACATGAAGATTAACACCTCAGACATCAGACCTCTGTGGTAAGAGTGGGCTTACAAACAAGTATGCTTCTCCCAGCCCTCCTTTGTTTTGTGGCTAGGGCCAGACAGAGAATGCACTGAATGGAGATTTACAAGGGAGCCTTCAAGTTGCACAGTGGAAGGGCTGTTGGTTTTTTTTTTTTTTGCTTGCTTTTTGTTTTTGTGTGTGTGTTTGTTTGTTTTTGTTTTTAAGCATTAAAACGAGCAAATTATCAGTGAAATCTGGACAGGCATGTAAAGAAAGTGAAGAGGAAAATTATCTGGGCTACAATGCAAAGACAAGAATTACTGTCTTGCCTTGGTTGAGGGGACTGATAGAAGAAAGATACAGCATCATTTGCACACTCCTCACTGAATTTTCAGGATTCCTGGTGGACATCCCTCCTCCCACCCCTAGCCCTCTTATCCTACACATTTGTGAGACTCCCTAGCTTTGCAGGAGAAAGGTAGTCCTACTGTGCTCTCCCTTGGAAAGGCATCTGGGGATTTCGTACTCTTACAATGGGAATGGCTCAATGATTGGACAAGACTTTCCATAGTGAATTTCTTTAGAGCCAAAATAGCAATTAGACCCTATAGTAATTTTTTCTTATTAATTTTCCACAGCACAAATTGTTGTTTAAAAATGCCTGTCTGGTGCACAAGACCACTTCAATGTGATGAGGTAATTTATGATAACAAAATGGGAAGACACACATTCATTCTCTGTCAGAGACTTCTTGACAAAAATTCCTCTTTCTGCACACCTATCTGCTATTAGCAGCTCACACTTGAAGGGGATTTGAATTTTGGATCAGCTTCTTTCTGATCTCTGCACTCATGTTCATACATGCACTGATGATGAAAAAGAATAAAAATAAAAATAAAATAAAATAACAGAATCCAGCATATATTTCTGTTACTTTGCTGCTTCATAAATTATGATTCAAACAAATAAACAGGAAAAAAATAAAAAAGGAAGAACAAAATTATTCATTTTTGCCACAAATGTTGCTGAACAAAATTTCAGCCTCCCTAAGATCAGCAGAAGTTTGCTGCTGATTTCAAGGCATTATCACACGATTTTATATGCAGGATTAATTAGATAGGAGTTAGCTATGCTGTTCTTACTGCAGTCATTTTCCTGATCCTAAGTATTTCAGAGAATGATCCAGACTTTTCACAGCTGTGACAGCATGAGAGCCGCTGGACAGAAAGTCGACAATGAGAAATTGCTGTAAGATTTATGGAAAAAGATTTTCAAGATGGAAGTGGATAGCCACTGGAGAAATTGGTCAGAGATACTGCAGGATCTCCATCCTTTGAGGTCTTCAAAACTCGGCTAGGTACACCCCTGAGCAATTTGCTCTAAATGGAAGTGATTTGAGCAGGGTGTGGGATTAGATGGACTACAGAGGTCTCTCCTAGTCTAAACTATGCTGTGAATCCATGTATGGGAAACATAACAGCTTACTATATAATTGCTCTGGGTAGATTGGAGCTCTGACCCCGCAGACACTAAAGAAAACAGTGTTGAACACTAAGAATAAAGCCAAGCACAGAATTCATGAATATTGAAATTAGAGCCATTTACAGGAAGATAAAGAATTTGGTGTAAAGTGCTGTTTTGCATAGTAAAAATGCTGTTGTTAACAGTCTTATGATTTAACCAGTCTCATTTTTTACTGAAAGTTTGCATGGGTGGCATGAAACCCACTCCAATCTTTGCTTTCTACAGCAACAGTAAGATCACAGAAAACCATTTTATGATCTAGGAAGCAGGTCTAGTTCTATATTGACTTATATCTTTTGCAATTCCAGTAGCAATACAATTTCAGAAATTGTGCAGTAGGACAGAATCTGTTGTAGATCTCTCCATAGTCATAACGCTTCATGTTCTTTAGACTGATTGAGAATTTTTGCAATAATAGGCTGATGCCTGATACTTGTAAGGCTTCTTGGTTAGGCCATACCTGAAATTCCAAAAATATTTCTCATGGGGTATTTTGTATTTGTATTTTCGATTTTCCCATTCTTCAGCTTTTCCTATCTTCCCTTTCCATATTTTCTCCCTTCGCCTTGCTCCTAAGAAAGCAAGAAGGAAAGATGTAGAAACATGTATTCTGTGTAGGTGGGAGGCATTAGCAAACCGGTTTTCAAATTTCCATTCCTGCTGCAACCAGGACTGTTCTAGCTTTATACACATATTCTGCAGATCCTGATTTCCTGTCTGGTATAGCACTAAGTAGGTTTCAGATGCCTACTGAAAGCCACTTGAACCGCTGAAATTTTTATGGGTTAACTCATCATAAATTACTATTTATTCAATTATGAATAATGCCAAGCAAAAATATATAGTAACTACATAACTGTATGATGGAAAATAATGAAAAAAGATTTAAGCAGATGAGTCATAACACATCATTGTTTCCTAAAGTCTGAAACATCTCCCCTTGTGGGGTATGAAGAGCTAACAATGGGTCACAGAAGATGAATGCATTAAAATGGGTGTGTATTTAATAAAATGGTAGAAGCAAAATTATTTTTCTTTTAATGCATCAAGTCTTAATTTTCAGAAGTTTGGGGGAAAATGTGGCATATTATAGTCCAATGCAGCATGTTCCTACCAGCTTAGATAAACTGTTTTTTCAAGATTTTCTTTCAGGCATCTTTTACATGTAATGAGAGCTTCTTCCATTGTCACTGAATAATAGGGCAAATATGTGACCACACTCATCTGATCCAATATGGAGTTAAGTTCTGAAGTACTTATGAACTGCTATGAAAAAGGAAGAGATTTAAATGATATATGGTAGAGGCAAGGTCTTAATGTACTAAACTGAATGGAAATTCTTCCTAGACATGCATCCATCACCCAAGTGGTGTAGCTCAGCAAAAAGGACTAACTGCAATTCTTCCATCTCTTGGCTATGGTTTCACAATGGGACCAGGTGTTAAATGAGCAAGTCATTACTGCCTATGCATGAAACTCAACAGCTCTGATATACCATCATACTGGCCACATTCTAACAGGAGCTTAGATCCACTACGGAAGAACTGTGGCTATCTTGTTTTTCTGGAAAGCAGCATTACTCTGCAATTCTGTATAAAATACACCACCAGCTCCTGGTATAAGTCAGGAGTCAAAGTTTTCAGCTGTCAACTTAGAATTTATTTTCATGAGTACCCATCCACAAATCAAAGCTTTTATCTCGACCACAATTAAAGCCTCTACCTAGACAACAAAAAAAGTGGTTCAATTTCAAACTGAGGCAAGAACACAGGGCAAAGTTTTCTCACAAATTAGTGTGCAACTCTCAGAAGAAAACTGCTGGGCCAAAAGAGTTCTCCTGAAAATGTGGCTCCATAAAGAGATTAGTTTCAAATTTTGAGGACTTAAAGCTAAAATATGCTTGCACACATATCAAATCTGTCTCAGATACGTGTAGGCAGTTACACATAACAGACACTTAATTCCTCCTACTACCATCAAAAGAGGTGTCTCCATTCTTTGTTTTACACCTAAGTGCAATTTTCAAAGCTCCTCAGCCAACTGAAGTCTAGGAAATATCAGAGCCAAATTGTGTCCAAAATTATAGGCACATTGATTTCGAAAGAGGAATGTCCATCAGTTCATAGCTGAATTTGGTTGACCATAATAGTTCTCAAAATACATTCCATTGGCTGTTAGCTGTCTGGAGGATCTGTCATGTAGCCTATGCTTTGTTCTTTTCTTTCCGGCTATGAAATACTTTACTAAAAAGATGTTTTCAAATTAATAGAGAGATACACCATTTTGGACAGGTACTGGACTGCGATAAAAACAGTTTGAGATTTGTTCTTTACCTCCTCTTTGTCTAGTTTGCTTTTCTCAGCTTTTCTATATCTTGCCTAGCTAAAAAACAAAAGTTCAATCAGCTCAGATTTACCAAAAGAAAATAACGTTTGATCAACCCCGTTGCTTTCTATCATAAAAGACTGGATCTGTATAAAAGGAGAGAGGTGTGAATATCCTTTACCTTGGCCATAACAAGGCTGTAAGCGCTACCTCTGACAGTACACTTGTATCCAAGTTAAAATGTCACAGTCTGGAAGGCTGAGCAACTACATGAGTAAAATACTGATTGGATGTTTAGGATCAGAGTCATGATTAATAGATCATATCTTATCTGGATGCCTGTGACAAATGCAGTACCACAGGGGTCTACTATGGGACCTATCTTGTTTAATGTATTTAAGAGTGACCTGGAAAAGGTGATGGGCTTGCAGATGGCACTGATTTGGGGGAACACTCAAAAAACTTGAGGGTAAGGACTGGCATACAGAGATATTCAGACAGGCTGGAGGCAGAGTCCAAAAAGATCTCCATGAAATTCAGCTCTGGGGAATGAATGCTGGAGACAGTCCTCAGGAAGGAGGAGCCCCCACAAGCACATGGAGTGGGGCAACCTGCCTGGCATCAGCTCTGCAGAGAAGCTGCTAGGCCCTGGTTGGTGATGAGCTAAGTGTGAGCAGCAGGGACACTCAGAGCTTCTCAGACTTATCAGAGGCGGCAAGGCCACTAGCTTGCAGGAAGGGATCTTCCTCCTTTCTTAGCACTCATTAGACAGCATCTAGAATATTACACTGTTTTAGGGACACCTGTACAAGAAATGTGTTGATAAAGTGGCAGAGGCTCAGCATAGGGCCACCAAGATGGCTGGGGCCTGGAATACTGTCCCTATGATGAGAAGCTGAGGGAGTTGTTCTGGATCACCCTGGGAAAGGGATAGGGCTTTTGGAGTCCTTATAGCAGCCCATCTGTCCCTATGCAGAGGTGACTGAGAAACATTGCTGGTCTCTACAGAAATACATGGTGTGCATGGTGGAAGGGTGAGAATCAATAGACTCATTCTGAAGCAAGAGAAGTTCGGTCTACATATGAGGAGAAACCTCCTCCCCAGGAGGGCACTGCCCTCTGGGGCACTTTCCCAGTCAGACAAGACTGCCTGAGAGACTGTGAGGTTCCTATCAGGGGTTTTTAATACGCAGCAGGGAAAAGTCTTGAGCAATCTGGTGTGAGCTCAGAGCTAGCTCTGCTTTGAGCAGGAGATTTTAGTGGAGACCCCCAGAGATCACTCCCAAGCCAGATTATTCTGTGGTTGCAGAAGGTCCAGTGAGTGCTGAATCAGATCCTCAGTCAAGGACCAACACTGTGTACTCTCATCCTTCTTGGAGCTCCCACATTCTAGACTGCAACTGCAGGGGAGAAATCCTGGTGTACTTCTCAGGTTTGTTGGATTTACAGTGCAGATGTCATGTATTTGCAAA
>JAPSGF010000070.1:4124699-4158085 GCA_035772895.1 Perdix hodgsoniae
CTCTTACACCTACTTTGCCACCGCTCCATGGGATATTCAGGGTAGTGACTCTAAATCCTTCTCAGTACAGCTGTTCCATTTTATTGTGAAGCTGAAATACTATGAAGTGTCTAAGTGACAGTGACAGTGACTGGCAGAGCAAGAGAAACCAATGGAAAAAGGCTTTTTAGCCTCATGCCCGGGAGCCAGACTTACTTTCTCAAGAACTGGTATTCATGTGAAGTGGGCATCCTCTCAGGATGTGAAGATTCCCATCAGGTGTGGCTAGAAATTTGTCTTTTAACTGCTGTGTTCTGGGCTCCAAGACTATTAAGAAGGGTCTTTTGCCCCTCAAAAAGCCTAGTCTGGGCTTCCCGTCCCTATGCTAAGGTCACATAATGAATCAAGGTCCATTCAAATAATGGTCATGTATATATACACAACATTCCACATAGAGCTGCTAGGTAAAAAGCACTGCCTCCTCTGAAAACATTGCAAATTCCAGTACTTTATTTCTTTTACTTTTCCTCCTCATGCTTCAAAGTGAACATTTTTGTTTTGGATTAAATTGAATGTATGTTTGCATTTTGCACTAAATAAATGTTTTCAGATTTCCATTTTGGCAAGAAAAACAAAAATTGAAGTTCCATTTGGTTTGACTCTAACTTATTTTTTCTCCCTCTTTTTTAGGTTCGGCACTCTAGCTGAAAAAAACAATTATTCTCACAGCCTTAGTCACACGTTTTCCAGGCAGTGCCTGAAATGTTTCCTTTCAGCTCTTTGCAAGCAGTTTCTAGGTTGTCATTTGCTGCCTCAAGAACAAGAGATGGCAGTTCTTCCAAGTGAACAGCTTCGATGACTTTCCTGACTGATGCAAATGTGTTACACTGTTGATAAATACTAACCATGAAAGTTGACTTGGCTACTGCTGTTTGCAGTATTTTCACTGAAAATTCTCCTCCCACCTATCAAATGGAGCATGCTGTTTTATCAAGTTAGTTTGTAATAATCTTTTTATACACCTTATCTATTATTTAGATAAATAAAAAGTAATCAATCATCAGGAACTGTAATTTGTCACTTTAATGGCTATAAACTATTCCCTGAGGAGAAGCCAGGCATTGAATGCATATGGAGAACTGAATATCTCCCACCACTGGAACTGATCTAAACTGAAACATGTTGAGATGGTAACATGGGAAGTTTCGCCTATGTGCCTGTATCATTATTTCAGATTTGCAGATGAGAAGAAGCAGAGAATGCAGAATAAGTGTTCTCAATACTTATAGTACACAACCACTATTGTGGTTCCTGTCCTGAAGAACTTGAGGTGCCAAAACATATGAAGAGATGTAGTTGATTGTAGAGGCTGATATCTCAAGCCATACAAAGTGTAGTTCGGCCCTTGGTCTAAATTCTGCTGAGGAAGGCAAAGTGTCCAAAAGATAGGCAAGCATCCATCTTTATGGACCCAAGTGCTGAACCAGCACTTAATATATATAAAAATGCAAGTACACATTAATAGGAAACTAATTATAGCATTTTGTTGTTGTAAGTTGGCTGCTGGAGTTGGTGCTTACCAGCTCTAGGAGGCAGATAATCAGATGTGTGTTAACTCTGACACTGTGTTTAAAAATGTTTCTCCACATCAAAAAAAATTACTAAAAAGAAAATAAAACAATAAGCAAATTACTGTTTATAACTACTAATCCACATGGATTAACAGCCACAAACCAATTTCAGAGAGATGAAGATTTTCATAATACGTGCACACACGTATGCAGAACAGGCAGCAGGAAATTGGGGCTCAGTTAAATATTCTAAAAGGATCAAAATAAAATTAAACTAGTTTCTGTATTTCATATTTGTATTTTTAATTGACTGAAAAATGGAAATAAGACATTGAAATACTGTGCTAATATCTATGCTATCTCCACTGGCTACTGAAAGATTTGCTTCTGATTTTAAAGTTTCTCAGCTCAAGAAGATGTAGATTTTCTTGGCAACAGCAGCTGTGTAAAATATTCTGAGATAGAATTTTTTATCATAATTAATAATAGATGAAAATTTCTGCGTTTTTGATGTTCTAAACTCTATGCTGTTTGATTTACGATGTCTTTATAGTTGTTTTTCTAGTAATTCTATGCCTCTTTCTGCTGGTATAAGGCTGGTCGTCTCTTTTATTTCCCTAGTGGAGTTGGTACAGTACTCTTTTCTTCCTTTCCTCTCCTTTTTCTGTAAATATATTTCATAAAGTTCCTCTTTCTTCCTTAATGAGGCTGATCCCTATGTTCTGTGAGTTTGTTGCTGCAGATTTTTTTTTCTTTCTTTTTTTTTTTTTTTTAAACTCTGCACAGGGTAGTAATAAAACCTTGGCACAAGCTATTGCAGCTTGGAGCATGTTCTATGTGTGCTCTTGTAGAGCTGGCTATATTCTCTGTAATGAATGTTTTAAACTGGATGGTGACTGAAGAAGTATAGCCTGGTTTGGGTGTTGATTTTTTTGTCGTGAATTGTGATTTTTTTTAATTTGTTGTTGGGGATATAAAGGAATCTATCTTGCAAAACTTACTGGATAATGTTTGGTAATTGCTACATGGTTTATGAGAAGTTTGATACAGGTGCTTATAGACTGTTATTACTGTGTCAGCACTCCTGCTCTTGGGGTAATAGAGGACCATATGTCATAGCTGAGACATTAGTGACAGCAGTAGTTAAAGCTGCCAAAAAGTTTCCTAAGAAACTTGTTTTCTGCTATTCACAATTTCTACAGCATTTCAGCTGCAGAGTGAAAATTTTCCAGGAAACATTTATACCTCAAAAGGAAGGTTTCTGGATAAGCTCTGCTGGTTAGAAGTATGACTTCCATCATTTGTAAACACAGAGGACTCCAGAGAGAATGAGTCTTGCACGCTCAGATCCCACCTGACAAGCAAAGGTTCCTGTCCTGTGTAGTTTGGCCACAAGAAAATAAAACAGAACAAATATAAAGCCACCATATATCATGAAGTCAATAAAACAATTTTTCAAACACTCCATTTGTCAGGCTGCATAAAGAGGGTTGGGAGCACCCCTCTTGGAAGAAGGAAGCTCCACTTGATGAGGTTGTAAGGCACTGACTTACAGCAAGCTGTAGGAGACAAGAATTAGCACCAAAGCCAGATGGAGGTGAGTTGTTCCTCAGCCCATGTGGAACAGACTGGGTAGGGTGGATTCTCACCTGGCTCCTTGTCAGCCCAGTGCCTGCCAGCCAGCTCTGCCCTCCCTTCTTCCTCCCTCCCTCCATCCTCCCTTCTTCCTCTTCCAGTCAACAAGCTGCACTCAGGACAAGCTGCCTTTATGCACTTCTGGCATAGGCAGGTGTTTGCTTGGTGGAACAGTAGGGAGGTAAATATCAGGTGGCTTTACACAGCCCTTAGGGTATAATAAAGGACAAGTTAATGGCCTGAATTAGTCCCCCCCATGGAGGTGGAAATTGCTCCTAAAAGAGCCAGCACAAGGCCTAATACACCATTTAGGTCTGATTTCATCCCAGGTTTGAGGTCTCCAAGGGTGAACAAGGCGCTGGCAGATCTGGGTGCATTTCACAGCCCGGACCAAGGCCAAGAGAACAGGCAGCAAGGTGCAAGAGCAAGAAGACATAAGAGGGTTTGTACTTAGAGACTGTCCATGGTCAACACGGAGTGGAAGGGCCATGGAGGAATGCACTGTGCTATAGCTCAGCAGGTGGCCTTCATTCATGCCTTGCCACCTCATGGGGCTCCCTACCTCCCTCCTTTGAAGCATTTGATTCCGAGCTGAGCATTGATCTAACCAGCAAAGGCAAGGTTGCTTATCCCTTGGTGTCAGGGGCAAAGGGAGGGCTGTGTGTTTCTATTAGCACGCAGGGCAGGAAGGCAGCAGCCCTTCAAGAGGCAGAAGCCTTGCTTACTCAGTGGGATCCCAGCATGCGATAGTCCTGTTCTCTGGAGTCTGTTATACTTATAAATGATGTAATTTCTACTCATAAACAAACAAACAAACAAAGTTAATCAGCTCCAAATAAAAATAATATATACCCTCTGTCTCTTTGTCAGTGTTACTGCAACACAAGAGTGAGTGAAATTTCAGCGAAGAAGTCATGGCTGCAAGTAAAATGCAGCAGTAAGAAATCCTGTCTGTTCTCCACTGTCAGCTCCCATTTCAGTTTTCTGCAAGTTTAGAAGGTCACTTCCAGTCCTGCTTTGTAGTACTATTTAAGCATCATTTGTACAGAATGACTGTCAACTACCTCATAAACATCTACAGCAACATGGTTGTTTGGATAGCTGGTCCTCAGCGTATGTCCTTACGGGAAATATAAGCTTTGCCACTTAAATTATTCACTTTCTGTGGGAGGTTGGTGTTGGTTTTTTTTTTCAGTAAAATCTATGTATTTGCCTATCCTGCAACATGCCATATGGGTGTACTCATGGTAGTGTGGCTTTTTCTACTGACTGCATTTTTATTTGTAACACTGCACTTTCCATAAAAGATTTTGGCAAAGGCAGTGGAGAATCACAGTTTAAATAAAATAATATTAATGTACCATCTTTTTTTTCCCCTTTCATTTTCTATTGGAGTTTTAACTTAACAAATAGCCTCTAGTGCTGTACACTAATTTCTTCCTTGATAACCCCAGGAGATAACATTCTGGCATTCCTTATTAAACGGGGCCTTGTAAAAACTACACCTGGGTGGTCCATGATTATCTTTCTAGAACCAGGCTTTTCTCAATCATAATCATTTTTTTAAATTAAAAATTGCTGAATGAGAAATACATGTCCTTCAAATCAATGTACTTCTAAATGCTGTCTGAGACATTAAACTTACTATACAGCACCACACATTCATGTCTAAAACATCATCATCATTGTCTTAGAAGCACAAATAGTCTCAAATCTTGGTACTGTGTTAGTACCCCATACATCACCCTGAGGGAGCCCTCCCCATTACCTAGAGCACATAGTCATCTCCAGGTGTGACCAGGCATTTCCTGAATTGGATCCTGCACATAAGCTTTGCAATACAATCTGTGCTGGAGAAATACAAGGAAAACTAACAAGTGTTTGTGTGGCAGTCTGAAATGTCAGAGACTGTAGTTGCAAATGTTGGTTAATAGCATAGTTAGCTGTATTAAAGCACTATGGGCCACAGCTCTGCACACATGTCTAAATAGGACTAATACTGGTATGTTACCACACCTTCAAAGAGAGGACCACACAAAAGCAATCTAATAGAGGCAATTAAATATGCCAGACATGGATTTGGCCTCATCCTTTGTGGCAGGGAAAATACACGTATGCATCATAGAAAATTATTTTGGATGTGGTGAGAGAAAATTAATTTTACATCTGACCATGGCCTCTAGTATTACAATAGCCTAATATCTCTAACAGTGGTATATTTGGCAAAGCTTGATTCAAGTAGCCTGGAAAAGAAGATTTAAAAATAGGTATTAAACATTCTCCACTCTCATGGGCTTGGTTCATTAACACCAGAAATTTTTCCTTCTCTTTCTTTTTTAGCTCAACAAAGAGGAAAAAAAAAATTCTTTCTCTTCCTTCTACAGCTATTCTCAGTCTGATGGAGAACTCAAAAAGCACCAAGCAATAAAAACTGCCCTGCCTACCAGGGTAGGAGAGGCCACAGATGAAGAGGACCATTGATGGACAATCCCAAAGATGCCCTGTAGTTGCATGGAGTGATAAACACAGCAGGAGCAGAAGCAGCAATAATAATAATGATAGTAATGATAATAATAATAAATGATTCAATTTAGAAAGTAAGAGATCAGCAACAAAAATGATACACATAATTACACCAAAAAGTAGTGAAAATATTTAAATGTATGAAATCTTTGACTATTGCAGTCAATCACAAATTACAGCCGTCTTGTGAAAGAAAATAATCATTCTTTAATAGCTCTAGCAATGCAATGCAACAGTTTTCTAACAGTGAATCTTAAGGTTTGAATAAGTGATTCACAAGCAGAATACAGACTCAGAGTTGCTCCAGGGGTATTCTGAAACGACAACAAAAAAAAGTGTTTTTCTTAAAGGCAAGTGCTTGTGGTATTATTATGTCTGAGAAGTGCCCCACCAGTCCAAAGAAACTTTACAGGCACTGGCTTAGGAGTTTCACCTTACAGCTGAAACTACAGGAATATACATGGAATAATATTTCCCAGTCAGACTGGTAGGATGTCCACGCACCCCATGATTTTTAATAACCACAAAAAACAGAAGTCCATTTTATGTTTTATTTGGAAATGTACCTTCTTGGCTGTTGCCAATCCATTGGTATAATTTGTACAATTTGCCAAACATTTGCTTATTACTGATTCAGAAGTCAAGCCAAAGATTCACTTGGCAATCCTCTACATCCATTATCCAACTTCAGACTACACTCAGAATCATTCCATTTATGATCTCAGATGAGATAACAACCTGCAACACATGACGTGTGCCAGAAGAAGTCCAGAGGTGCTCACTTAGTCATAAACATTTTGGATATAATTTTTAGTTGGAGTTAATAATATTCTGACCATAATTCTAACAGTTCCATATTATAAGGATAAGAATTGAAGAATTTATCAATATACGTGAAAGTCTCATTTGTTCTATTACTCCAACTGAAACCATCTGTCTTTGAAATATATATTTTTTATGTCTCCATTAACATAAGATTGGAAGGAATCCCTTGCGTCATCAAGACCAGCCAACCAACTATCATAAGCAGTTATATCACATCTCATTTAGCGACTGACTGAACTGTGTTTCACAAGCAATTCCATTTTTATTTCCAGTACCACTCTTGAAGATGCTGATCAGAACCTTAGTAGTTTAATATTTGAGGACCTTCTGACTTCCTACACTTTTTGTTACTGATTAAATGCATTTTATCTTTTGTTTTGATATCTAGTTCAACAAGCTCTTTCCTCTCCCTGGCATATGCTCTCCTAATGTGTTTAGAGGAATTGCTTTGCTAAGCTAAAACAAACAAAAATAAAAAACAAACAAACATAAAAAAAGACAAAGTTGTTTTTAGCATCCTCTCAAAATATAGGTTCTCCATTGCCCTCCTGGATGGAGATCCTTCTCTGAATCTGCCTTACTCTGTATTCACTCTTCTTCAGTGTGGATGATCTGGAATGCATATTGCATTTCAGGTGAGGTCTCAAGTATTACAATCACATTAATTCTTCCTTATTACCTCTAGGGTACTTGCAAGAGCCCACTTCTTATTCTCCCTACTGCACATATTGCCTGTCATCCCATTCAGCTTCTTGTGGTTGGTTTGCTGAAGTCTAAAAGTGCAAGTAAATATCTTTTCCAAGCCACAATCTTCATGTTGCTTACAGAGCTACTGGAAGACTTCATTGACCTCTATTCAATTTTGTGCTCTTCTGTCATGTTCTAGCAACCTACTACAAAGGCTGCCGAGAAAAAGCATTAAGAATATTCCCTGTACATTTTTACTGTCTTCTCTCTAGTTTAAAAACAAACTGTACAACAACAGATAGGCTACATTTCTTAACTGCCTTAGTTCAGTATTTTGTTTCTGTAAGTACAGAAATGGTAGAAAGAGTACACAAGAAAAATATGCAGACCAAATAGGATCTACAAAGCTCTCCATCTCCCTTCCTTTTAAGTACCAATGAAGAGGAGAACATAGCAGGGAGGAGTTTATTCATTCAATCAGTTCAGTCAGTCTTGTGTTACTTCTGTGGTGCCCTTCATGCAGAATGATCACAAGCAACTTCACTTAAACTAAATTCAAACACCAAACTACAGCAGAAGGAAAGCAGAATAAAACAAATTAGTCTAGTCAAGACAAAGGCTTAAAATCGGGCCAAGGGCCCTATTAACTTTAAAAAGCTTATAGTGTCTCTGTGTGTATGCACTTGCAAGCATAAGAGAGAAATTATATATATATACATGAAAAAAAAAAAAAAAGGACTTAGCAATCCAGGCTGCTTCAGAGAGATTGTGCACTTCATTCTGATTCACAAAGACAACTTGCCTTAAAAGTGAACTGCATTCAAGAATTCAAGACTTTCTTCGGATACCATCCAGATTAACATAGGTAACAAGGCTGGCCATGAACAGCTGAAACTTCTCTCAATAATTCAATTAGGATACAGCACAGGGACATATATTCTAGCATGGATTTAGTGTAGGGCCTTATCCATTGGGATTGAAAGGCACAGCATGGCATTCCTTGTGCTCATAGATACTGGAAACATGCAAAGAGCAAATTAGCGAGAATTAGCAGGACCAATATCTGTTACAGCATCTGATTAAAAGCCTGTGACTACTGGCAATTTTATGTAGCATGCTGTGTTAAAATTAAGTTTTGCTAGGGAAATAGGGAAAATAATTGTAGGACTTCCCTACATAAAAGAGTACTTGCGTCTTAACAGAAAGCTGTGAGAGAAAAGCAAGAAAAGAAGCATCACAGTCACACAATCACTGCCCTCCTTGTCTACTCCAGATGCCATGGGCTGTTCTCCTAGAGCTTGAAACTAGTAGAAAATAGATTAAGTAGTCTTTCATGGAAGAAAAGAAGTGCTCAGGGAAGTGTAGGTAATGGCTAAGAGGAGCCATCTTCTGAACAGTGGTTGCTCTCAGAGAAAAGAAGTTGTCTGAGGAGGGATGGTGTGACCAAGATCTGCTGGGCAGTATGATGGGGGGACACAGCAGCTGTGCCAAGTCCAGAGAAGTACATCCTGGGGGTTGCAGGATGCTTACATTGGAAGAGATTTGGAAATGTTAGAGGAAAACGAACTTGGGAGTGGTAAGGTGGGGAGGTATTACAGCGGCAGTATTACAGAATTTAATATAGTTGAATTTGGTTAGTCATAGTCTAAAGTTGCAGGACACTAATTTTGTGGAGAAGGGGAAAACACACAAATGTTAGTAAAAGCTAGAGGTTGCCAAGAAGGCTTGTACTTCTTACTTGCACATAAAGATCTCACCCACAAATGGAGGGAGAGGCAGGCTAAAAACAAAACGGAAGTTTCCTTCAGTGATAATATCTCATTTTTACCTATTCAACATAACTTGTTTTACCTAAAATAAACCAGGTACAGTTTTAAGAAAAGCTAAGAGGGCTTTGAATCATCACATTCTTGGAGGAGGTCAGCACAAACACGCAGCACAATAATCATTGCTGGGCTCGTACTGCAAGCCAGCTGCCCAGTTTGGCCTGTCTGTGTGGACAAGGCTACTGTGCAGCACTGAGAACAAAGCTGATTAAAATACATCAAAGTGAACTAAGAATTTCTGCCAGGGGAACATTTATTATGAAATACGAACATGCGTCTTCTAGTAAAAAAAACAGGAAAAAAGAGCTTTTCAGTTTTAAAATCGTACTGCTGCTTTTCTTCAGTAGATGGATTGTGCAGAACAGTCCTTACTGTGGCAAGATAACTGGAGAAAAAAATATCATATTGAAATTTAATTTTAAATTGCATCAGAAGGAATTTTGAAAAAGTTCTCCCAGTTGCAGGAAAGTAGTGAGGAAGTATTATCTCTAAATCGCACTTTTTTTACTGGGGAAAAAAAAATCTAGACTTCTAAAAATCTATAGCTACAATATCCTTTGGTTTTGCTAGTTCAAAGCAATTTTGTGATTCAAAGATTTAAAGAACAGGACAAATTTCAGATTTTTTAAAAGTAAAAAGTAGATTTTTCATCTGAAGGAATGCTCTTAGTTAAAATCTCCAAAATCATTCTCTGTAGTCCCTTTCAATGTTTCTAGTCAGTGAAAATTCAACTTTGGAAACAAAAGTAAAATACCAAAATATTTAGAAAAAAAAAAAAAAAACTTTCATTATATCCCCTCAACAAATTATCAATACAAATAGTAAATACTGAATAGAAACAAAGTGAATACATAGAAATGTAGAATGGCTTAATATGATTCGAACATTTTAGGATTACTGTTGACAACTAAACTGACTGTAGGACATAGGATGTATAATTTTACCCTGTGTTTCTTGAATCACGCAAATGAATTCAAACATACATATATGTAAATGTGTAGATGTGTTTATAAATATACTCATTTGAATTTTAAGTCTTTAGTTAACAGAAAAGTTACAAAATCTCTTGAGTCATAATTTCACTGTTCATGTAGCATTTACACCTCATGAAGAAGAAATAGAGAAGAGTCATAGTTCTTTTAGAAGAACTAAAATTTATAAGAAATTCTGCTTTAATTAATTGAAAGCCCTGATCAAAATAGGGGGAAGGGAAATTATAACAGTAGTCCAATTAAAAAATAAATAAAGAGTAACCACTTAAATTTTAAGTCAGTGCAGGCGATGCGTTAGTGCTACATGTATTTGTCAATCAGAAAAAATACTCTGCATAAACTGCCAGTAGTAGAATGTCATTCCTAAAACATCTTGGCTACATCAGATTCCCATAATAGAAGGATGAAACATTTTTTGAAAACAAGATTTCTGCCTTCATTGCACCAAATTAAAATTTTCTGAAAACATATTGCTTCATAGTTATTAAAAATAAATCATAAAATGTACTATTTTCTCATATTACAGATACACGCATGATAATAGCTTGTGCTGTGTTTCATCCAAGTCTTCAGGCTCAATTACATAATCCTTCAGCAGGGTGTCTACTTGTTCTTAAATGGAAGACACAGTGTACTTCTTTTCAGCTGAAGTTACATTCCACGAGAAGTGCCCAACTATTTTAAATTAAGACATTGTTTGGAAACATATTCCATCCTTTTATAGAAGCATGATTGCCAGCTGATGGCATGGGTATAAATATTAAAGAAGATGAAAAAAAAGCACATCTTCACAAGTTTTCCAAATGTATGTGTCCCCCTCCCCATACCTATAACTGGTTGGAAATCAGCAACTCTACGTTTTCCCAAACTTCATTTCTTTAAAAATAAAGGTTACACCCAGGACCAAGTCCAACAGTGAAATCAGCCGTGTAAACAGGATGGAAAAATCAGTTATTCTCACACATGGAGAGTTATAAAAGGTATGTGACATATGGAATCTGTATTTCAGTTAGGTCACAATTTTGGTATAACACTTTCTTTTACTTTTTTAACCCAGTAGGAAAATGGTTTTTAGTTAAGGAGACAGAAATGAAAAAGAAAACCTATTAACTGTTGAACACAAAGCCCTATCAGGGCAGAATTTTGTACCCAAAAAAGATGTGCTAAATAACAACTATGTAATGTGCATGGAGAATATATTAGATAAGCATGTAATGGACTTGGTTTTAAAAGCAAACAAATAAAAACTTAGAAAAATTATTCTTTGTTTACTCTATTATGAGAAACTCCAGGTTTTTTAATATTCTGTATATTCATCAGAGTAGGAAAATATGAAAACTAAAATTCTTGTGGGATGGGAAAAACTGTTTCCTGCCCATCTTTGACCTCTTAGTGTAAAACTGCTAAGCGCTTTGGTTTACAGTACAAATATTTCTGGATATGGTAGCCATCTGTTATGTATTAGCAAAATGTTTCTGATATCCAGCATTCTTTTAAACAGCCCTATTACAATTTCATCGAGAAAGGTTAATAGCTAAGTAATAGTCTGACAGGTTTACAGTGGATGGTATTTCTGGAAAGAGTATTTGCTGTTTAGCATTTCTTAAGCAGAGCTGTTAAAATTTCAACCAAGAGTTTTTGAAACTTCAGGATGATGTATCATATGGGGCGGTGATTACACAGAACATTTCTCTTAAATATTTTTCAAGGAAAATTGACTATTTTTAACACATAACTAGAGGCTTTAAATGGTATGCTTGAATTTATCGTAATTATCCATAGAAATAACTTGGTATCAGTTTCTGAAATGTTCCTTGCCTTGGATATATCTTCATCATTGACCTTTATTTGGTCAATAAATTTTACAGGTATAACCTGCTTAGGGTGATGAAAGATACATTGTAATCCTCAGAAATTGAAGAACTTAGAGAACAAGAAAGGAATTGAAAAATCCCGTATTGTAGACCAATAGGAAATGTCTGCTGAAAACACTGGATGGACCCCATTTTCATTCCATTTGCTTTTGTGTTGTGCACAGCTACTGCACTGAGTATTTGCTTGTGAGGCTTCTCAATAATATATGTATAAATTATTGGGAAACTCTTTCCCCAGATAGGTGTTTTTCCTAAAGGAGTACCTTTTCTTCCAGTTTTAGGTTTTGTTGAAATCAAAGCTGCTGTTAAAAGACTTCTGGAGCAGCTTTGGTTGTTGAGCCACCCTCTGCAAACAGGCCTGTCTTTATGCAAAATAGCATTCACTTACTTTTCACAAGTTCTTTAGCAAAATGTTGGCAAGGCTGACAAACAAATGGGAAATCTCACATGTAAGATTTATAATTTTAAACTAAAGAGAAACTTCGGTTTAAATGCACATATTTTTAACCTGGAAAGAAAATAAGCATCAATGGTAAAAAGCAGAATTTGGAGATAAACTGCAGTAAATAAACATTATGTACAGAGAAGTCTGCCAGGATAAAAATCACTCCAAATTTCACTGCTAGCTGCAGGACCAACACTCATTGCACTTACAGTAGCAGAAAGGAGACAAAATGAACCAGGCACTGCACTACGATCAAGGCAGAAGACCTGCTGCACACAAAGAACCAGTTAATCAACCTAGACTGCAAGATCTAAGATCCAAGTGTAAGTGTTGGTACATATGGGACTAATTGGGAAAGAAAATTCCAACTGCAAATAAAATGTATGATTTGCTCCATGATGTATGGTTAAATATAAGATCCATGACAAAGCTTAAGAAGCATTGAAAAATATTGAAAAATGCTGAAAAACATTATGGCTACCATCTATATATCTGTGTCTGGCAGTAGCCAGCGAAGAACAACTTTGTTACTACAGGAAACAAATCATTTCTCAAAAGGGGATCACAACCCCAAGACTATTTCTTGTTCCTGCTCCATTTCAGTTTCCAATTTCTACAAAAAATTATTATGAAAAAGTTAATCACCAAGTTCCTATAATCCTTGGGGACTGATAGCCAAGTCTGGTTGATGGAACAAGCCAGAGGTGGATGGATCTGCAGAAGACTGCAGGCATTGCTCAGAAATGAAGGTGCACTGAAGAGCTACAAAATAATGTCTTCCCTGAAAAGGCTTCTTCCCCCACCCACCAGGGAATTGGAAGACACATAGAACTTTTGCATCTTTATTTAGCCTGGAGATCCAGGAATACCTTCAATCAGGTTGAGGACCTTGAACGCTTGAAACCAACCCCTGTTGGGGACTATTGCCTTCACTCTAAGCTGGGTTGCCACCAGTAACTTCACTGTAGTAACCAAAGTTGAAAATGAAAAGAACACTATTTTTTTCCAGTAAGGAAAAATGCTGCCTATCTTTTCCACATCACAAGCTACGCCAAGGCAGTTCCTGTCACCTTCAGTTGACTTCCATAATCTTCAGCTGGTTTCTGATGCCTATTTAATGCTTTGGTCTCAGTCTTCAAAAGCATGACTCTCATGCATATGGATGCATTCTGACCCTTGAATAAGTGTGCTATATGTATTCCCCTTCAGCACTGCAGATCACAAAGCACAGAACAATGCAAGAAGTGTGGTCAAAACATATTCTGATAAAGACACCTATGAAGCCTTTCTCCAGAGTAAGCTCAGTATTATCTAGCACCTGACCATCCTGAGGAATGTTGGAAAACTTTCTTCTGAGAAAGTCCTCCTCTAAGGGATGCTTTTTTTCGTATAAAGCATCATGAAAATACTGAATTTTTGTAGAGTGAGACAAGTTCTTTATGAAAACAACTTTCTATGGAAGTGCAGCAGATGAGCTTCACAGTCAGTATTTTTTGACTTCTAGAATTACTCTTTTACCACCTCTTGTATTGGAATCTTAACACTTTTTCCTCCTTCCACATCCCTATGTGCCTTTACTCAAGCCTTCCACAACACGAATCCTTTCCATCATAAACAGTGCAGGATCGTTCTTCCAGATAGCAGTTTAGTGTGAAGAATTGAAACATACAGAGTCTACTTGTATTGATTTTGTCCACCAAAATTGGTATGTACTATCATAAGAATGTCCAACAACATGAAATGTAGAATAACATCCTTGGAAGGTCTGCCTAGATCACAATTATACTTTTGAAACAGAAATGAAAGATAGGATGTTGAGTCACTGAAGTTATTGTTCTAATAATATTTTATTAATTATTTTTCAGTTTTAAATCAAAGAGTAATCCTATTCAGATACATTGTAGAGAAAATCTCAGTATTCATGAAGAATAGACTGTGAAGTTGTCTGTGAGATCCTGGTAGTGATGAAAAAAGACAAAAATTTGCAGTCCGTTCTGGGACATCTTTTGCATGCATTAACTAAAAGTACTTTATCTCTCTTGCTATGACCATTGGATATGTGCAATAATTATTGCACCCTCCTCCTTTTATTTGGAAGATGAATGTCAGACCTCCAGACAAAAAAAGACAGCAGTTGTTTTGAATATCAAGACGTTTCACAAGTGTTTCTATATGTCACATTTCTCAGAACACTTCTTAACAGGAAATGGTAATGCTAATTTTACATGAAAGCAGTAACAAATCAAATAATTTCAGTTATTTAAGAAAAAGAAACTTCACATGAACTTTTAAAGTTCAGGAAGCACCATATATAAAGGTTCGTGCCTGTAGGTGACAAGGTGAAGGTAAATTAAAATATTATTTTAATCGATTACAGTTTGAAATACCATAAAAGGAACTTGATTCAACCAAGCAGTCACACCCACTTACAGAATACGTTTACATTTTATTATATTACATATATTACAGAACACACACTATTACAGAATAGTAACCCAAGGCATTTTTGTGGACAAAGAGTCAAGAGATAAGAAAGAATGAGAGTTGACAGCAACTATTGTTCAAAGTAGATAGCATTGAAAATTCAGAATTTTTATATTGTTCCATTTTTAATGAAATAATAGATTAAGTCCTTTAGGATTTCAGTTGAATAAATAAGTACACACTTTCAATTATTATTTTTTCCTATAAATCAAGCAAGCTGATGGCATAAACCCAGATTTCCTGGCATAATAACCATTCTTCCAAAATTTGTGCTACTTTCCATTCTTAAGATGAATTTCTACCTTAAAACTGAGCTTCCACTTAATAATTCGTCTTATTCAAGTTCAAAAGGGTCCCAGAGTAATTCACTAAAAATTCCATTGTACTTTGATACTTTCTGATTGTGGATGTTCATTACTTATTTTGTGTACAATTTATTGGATATTCATATTTTCTCAGAGTGAGCAAAGTTGCATCAGTAACTGATTGAGGAAGGAAGAAGTAGAAACACAGGAGACAGGAGTGATAATAATCCAAACTTTTTTGTTAAATAATCTAATCACTCAGATCTTTGATGGAATAGACAGCTCTTCACTAACACATATGTTGCCTATAGTTGGGTATACAGTGACACAACATCAACTCCCCCTTAATTTTCTTTCAATAAATTTCTAATTTTCTTGGAGAGTTACTCTAGTGGAGAAGGATTAAAAAAAACCTACACTTCCTACCTACACAACTTTAACCAGTTAGAATTCTGATAATAAAATGTTAACCATTAATTTATGGTGTATGTGAGGATAAAAGACATTGGAAGGTTGTTGGTTTTTTTTTCACAAATGGTTCTATGCTGAACAAGGCACAGTAGGCAGAGCTGCTGATTCTGCCACTGCATCTCAGTCTTACAAGCTGCAAAAGATCTGTTATTCTCCCAGACCAAAGCTGTCAATCACAGGGGACTGTGAGAAATGATGCAGAGATTAGTGATGTGGACTAAAATACACAAGAGACCAACTGAACTGCTCTTGCGACCTAGCACAAATTTGAAATTCTGGTCTCCAGAGGTAAAAGGTTAATGGAATAACCTGATTTTTCATCTAGCTCTGTACTACAGAACACACTTTTAATTATTGCTATTATTTATTGATTTATTATGTACGCAGGTTGCTCCAAAAGTAATGCCTCCTATTTATTTCTGTGGAAACTACAATAGCTACTAAGAGCACAATAACACTATTTGACAGAGCAAATTCTCAGCTACAAAACACCATTTTGCAACATAGTCATCATCATTAGCTGTGCATTTTTGCCACTGATGAACAAGAGCCTGCGTGCCACACATAAAATTCTGCATCAACGGAGGTGACCCACTATTTCTATTACCTCTCTGAAACATACCTCATTGTGCTCACATACACTGTTTGGTCTCCATAAACACTCACCAAGCACTGATGAATGTCAGTGGAAGCCATTTTTTCCACATGGAGGAATTCAGTAACATACCTTTGTTTCATACGTACTTCCATGTCAGACACCATTTTGTCAGACTGCCCCTTTGCTGCCAGATGTTGCAAAACAACAAAATGGGATAGAATGTTGGTGGGAAGGTTCAACCTCTACTGCCCTACCCCCAGTGTCTTCCTCTGACACTGTGGGCCAACATAATAAAACAGGGGACATTACTTTCAGAGCAGCCCTCAAACATGTAACATAAGGTGCTCAGCAAGGAGATTATGAAGCATATAAAATACAGTTACAATGATCAAGAAGATGTCTGATCTGAAGGGATCTGTGATGACAAATACAGAAAAGCACTTCTCCAAGTTGGAGACAAACATCAACTTCTCTACATCTGGCATTGCTTTCACAGAAAATGGAAAAAAAATAAAATAAAAAAAAATGCTGGGGGAGATATCCATCTGTAAGTAAAGAAAGAAAAGGGATTTTAAAAACATACAACTTGGTTCAAAAATGTGAAGGTCATCATAATAAAAGTTCAAATAATTTAGAATATGTATTTCAATTCTCACTGTAAGACAAATAATAGATCAGGGATCCTGGCTTCTTTCAGTGTCCAAAGGATGAATTTTGATTAATTTAATGCAGCAATATATGAAGCAGGATTTCAAGCAATACTGTTCTGAAGTACTAGATAGGGAATCAAACCCAAGTTTTCTCTGTGCCTGACTAGAGTCAGATGTGATGTTATAATGCTCTGACCTATAGCAAGTCTCCTGAAGTGTGCAAGGGTGTCCTGAGAAGCCACAAGAACTGGAAAACATTGAGGTTGTTGATGTGTTCTCAATGCATTATCAGTATGAAATTGGAACGTGCGAAAGAGAAGAGTAGACTGAGATGGAGACCTGCTGCTGTGTCCCTTTCCACTCAGCTGCCACAGGAGCATTAGGTGGCCACCCAGCCCAGTGTGCAAACACAACATACTACCAGCTTCCACATGCACTGCTCAGGCTGCATTTGATGCTGTGCTAATGCAGCCTGGAGCCAGGAACTTCAAAGGAGCACATCAAAGCTGTTATTCACAGCGGAGAAGAGAGTGTGAAGCCGGGTGGCATGTTTTTTCTCCCCAGCGAATATGAAACTTTAGGGGGCTTCCCAAAGGACATATGTGTGATTTAAAAAAAGGAAAACTCTCCTTCGAATCCTAGGGAAAAGAGGGTAGAGGCCCCATAAAGGCAGATGGATGGAGAAATGAAAATTTCTCTCTATTAATACATATCCTAGATAGCCTGCTATGCTGCAAAGCGGGGGGAGGGCAAGAGAAAAAAGAATGAAGTTTCATCTTTGTTTCATTTGTCTTTTTTTTTTTTTTTTTTAATCCAAGTCACAAAAGCTTAAAATGATGAAATGAGCATGTGCAGTCTGACTGAGATAGGAGACAGGCAATTACTGAAACTCTGGGCCACAATATCAGCTGCCTGCTGACTTCTGCGATTGAATTAAAACTATCATAAGAATAATGCAAGGACTTGCCCTTGTCCTGCTTGTCTATGTGTTTATTTAATTTTCTGTCCAACTGACTCTCAAATAAATTGGAAACAGCTGCCATTTTTTTGATTCAGTAGCTCCATTACCCCCCAATGACATCATTCTGGGCACGCTCACCAACAATAGGTCATTATACAGCAATTACTTTATTGATTTATGGAAGTTTTTAAGCTCCACCAGGAATATGCACATTCAAGGAAAAAAGGACTTTTCCTTCTGTGCTCTTGTAAGTAGTGAGTCGCTGCGCTAGGCAGGGATAGCATTACAGACACAAAATTGGAATTTATATTACAAAGGGAAAAGGAGGAACCCTTTTTGCTATTGGTCACATTACCGAAGAAAAAATAATATGATTTCAGAGACAGATCCAGCTGTGAATTGATGTTTAGAAACCATGATTTAATGTAGTAATTAAGCCTGTGACGCAAGTAAAACTGCTACGTAATAAGCTGGCAATAAAAACATGCAACATTTGCTATAATCCACCCTAATGAAAGCTCTGATGCATGGGCTCTTTGAGGTAGTGCAAAGCACATTTAAGAATTATTATCACATGGAAACATTTGCTTTCTTCTGTTCCTATCAATATATTAGATCAGCCATCATTTATACATTATACACAATTCTAAGGGAGGAATGAAAAAATCACATAGCGCAGATCTGATTCATTATGATCTTTCAGCCTTTAATCATCTGCTCTGTTTGAAAGCATGGTATTTTGAAGAAGACTGACACTGCAAATTAAGACAATTTGTCATTTTCTGTATTTAAAAAACTGTTGGGATATGCAGGAAAAAGTATTTCTGTGTTTAATAGTGAATATAGTGCAAGAATTTTATAATTTTTTGAAATAGAATGGGCATTAAACTATAAGAAACATAATAGATATCTCCTTTATGAAGCGTTTAGAAGTGGAAAAATACCTGCAAAAACTGTCTGAATATTTATTTGAATATATGAACATGGCTTATATTTATACCTCTTAAAATTCACATCCAAAACTTCCGAAATTGTTTTTCTTTGCATTAATGTTTGGAGATTAAAATTCTGCAATAATCAGTAGATAACTAGTATTTTCAAAAATGTAGAAGAATTGGATGCCTCAACTTCACAGTATTTATCAAGACTGGTTGCCTTATTTAGGTATTCAAACTTTAGTCCTAATTTTCTTCCTTTTCCTGACTTTGATGCTTCAAATGTTTCAGTCATCCACTACGAGTAAAGAAGCTGAGCCATGTGTTTAGGTGACTCGTCAGAGTTGTGCAACTGAGACTCTGATCTTCAAGGGCAAATAGGTGATGGCAGCAGGCTCTTAATTCAAAGGCTGATACATACAAAATACCAATGTTTCTGCAATGTTTCCAGTGCCTTTGAAGATCTGGCCATACTGGATAACTGAAATGAAAATTTAGGATTATCACACAGTCAGATATTCCTTCACACTAACTTTTCAGTTGCAAAAAGCAAGTACAGTCACAGAAACTCACCCCAGCTTGCCAGTGATACACAGGACAAAAAAATGTTTGGATAAGCCAATTATTGAAGAAAAAAAAAAAATGCTGGTTTATAGCAAGCACCTAAGGGAAATGTCTTCAGATCTGCAATCAGCACTGTGTGGGTATATAACTACACACAGAAGATTCTCACTTTATGACTTATAGAACTGGGGCTTAGCTGTAGATTGCCATCACAAATGCTTTGAGAAAAAACAGAATAATCTTTGTGATTTTTCTTCTAAATTTTATGGCTGTGTTTTACAGACAAGACATTTCACTTGTTCTAATATGTCCAATATCCATTTTCATATCAAATATATGTTAATATTTGAAAAGTTGGATGTTTTTCAGCAAAATGATCCTGGATGAAAGAAATATCCTAATTTTTAGGAGGTCATGCTTTGAAATGCAAAAAAAATCCTAAACAGCTCATTAGATCTGCTGGTATCACATTAGAGAGAACTACATAAAATGAAGTAAGATATTACGATTAAAATAATAACATATCTGTATTTGATCGTATTTTTGCATTTTGCACATTAAAATAATCATTCCTGAATGATCAGAGCATTCCAACAGCATAAGCTTAACTCTTATTTCTGCTTGTGACACGCCACCAATTGCATTTGATTCAAAACCATGGAATGACCTGAGTCGCCTTCTCTGCAGTCTCATCATAGTTTTATATTTCTCTTATACAGCTACTGTGTTTCACCCTCATCATCTTGAAGACTGTGTTATAAAGTCAGATACAGTACACTTTTCATGATGTGTCTGTGAAATTCTGAAATACTGACCAGCACTCTCCAAAATCCAAGCAGCAGCCATACCTTTTTAAGACCTGGCTTTGTGCTGATGCCATTTTTAACCACGTTCAGCACAAATGTGATAGCTCTGCATGACTCAGGTGTTATGTTAATAAAGCCACACCAGGAGTTTGTACTGTTCTGACCTTTCTTGTTCTGTTAACTTTGCTGGACTCCTTCCATTCATAAAGTAACCTATGAGAAAAGACCTATCAAAATTGACTAGTTGCTTATTAAAATAATTAGCATTTAATTCATTTAAGTAGCTTTTTCAATAACAGAACAATGCATAGGAGTTAAAAAGCCAAAACAGCAGGAGAGATTTTCACACCAATAACAAGTGACCTTGGCCTCCTTTCCCTCCTTCTATGGAGGTTTTCTTGCACCTGGATGCTATGGTTAGACATTAGGTATCACAATGCAGATTGCTTCTTCTGGTCACAAAGCTTGTCAGGAATACAGAAAAATAGTACAGTGGGCATTGGTTCTTGTGGTAGCAAATGAAAATATGTGAGGAAGAGTACAAACTGAACATCTCTCAGTCCTGCCCTGAGGTTCTGTTTTGAAGGCCCAGCCTAGCCCTGCTGACTACATTTGGTGGGGCCAGATTGCAGTGGGGCTGCCAATAGGTCCAGGATACTGCAAAGGAAAAGAGCAAACCTACTGCTCACCCAGGAATTGGAATGTGGGTAGGGTGGCACAGAGTGCTAAAATTCCCCCTTGGCTGCTGGAAATCCTTCAAAGCCAGCACACTATTGTACAACCAAACCAACGGCTGCTGCCAGAACACTCTTCTATGGTGAATCAAGCCACAGTTTTGCAGTCATATTGTGAAGAGTGCAGCTTCTTCTCATTGAGTTGAAATATAGTTCTACTGAAATTAATAGTGCTGCCTTGATTTATGGCAGCTCAAAATGTGGTTCAGTGTGTTAATATCTCCATTGACAGCTTCTGCTTTTAAGTTATAGCTCCACCGTTTAGAAATTCCACTGAGAGTTATTTGTAATAAAAAGGAAATTCCTCTCTATCACCATCCCACCTTGCTAGTATTGAGAAGACTGTGGTCATTACAAATCTACAAATTTTGTGCCTTTATGATAATATAAACAGGTTTTCCCATTAAGCGGATTTTCCTCATGACAGTAGGGTGACCAAAGCTCCGTGCTTTGCTCAAGCAATAATTATACTTTAGTCAGTGGAAAAGTTTGAAGCATCTGTTATATTCTGTGGCATTTTTCTGTCTCAAAAAATGAGGTAAACAGTCCTGTTTGTCATTATTTATCTCTACAAGGCACAGAAGGTAAGTAAGGCAGCAGTTAAATGAACTGCCTGCTGCCACAGATGATCAGTGCCAGAGGTAGAATCAAAAGCCATGAATTTCTGAATCTGCTAACCAAATTTCTCTGTGTAATTATACTCACCATTTAGAGATATTGAAGAAACAGAGATACTGAAAAGCATCAGGAAAAAAAAAACAACTTCTGTAATGGTGTCTGTGTCTGTCCCATTGTTTGTACAGACTTTTCAGGAAAATACATGAAGATTCGAAGGCGAACAGCCAGTTAGCTAGATAGTTACAGACACAGCCAAGGGATGCATTAGCAAAAATAATCACTGGTTATCCTCAACAACTGAAGAATTTTATTTTGCTCTTTGACTTGGGCAGCCTGGCTTTCAGTCCTACGTCTTTTTTTTTTTTTTTTTCCTTTTTTTTTTTTCCTCTCTGTACAATTTACATTTTTCTCTGGATACTTTGATTACCTCTATGAATGGGGTTTTATCTTCACAGCAGCCAGTGTGCCAAATCTAGCTTCAGGATTGAGGAACTTAAGGCACTGCCTTTTTTTAAGCATACACATTAGGGAAACTGAGCCGCAAGGGAGTTTTTCTCGTGACGAGGCAGTGCTCTTTGCACAAGACCACCTCTTGAAGCCCAAGAGTGAAAGGGCTTTTCACACAGGAGCAGAGGGCACCATGCAGTACCCACCTGAGTCCCCACAGATCCTGGCTGGCTTTGTGTTCCCACTGCATTTTGTACACAAGGAAGTTGTCCGCAAGATGGTACCCCAGTTATATTTCACTATTTGCAAAAGCAAACTGGTGGTTGCAGCTGTGGGCAAGGAATTCTGTCCATCCTGCTCCACAAAGGAGCATTATGGGGAAAGGTTGTGGCAGCCTCTCCCAAAAGAATGGCGCTGGCTACCGCTGCCTCACCCCAACATGGGATCCGGCACCAAGCCATACCAAGCTGTTTTCTCCCCTGAAAGACCTGCTCTGCAGCCATTCCTCTGGTTGACGTATCTCAGAAGTCATAATAAAAACTGATATATGCAAATTGGCCAAGGGTATTTGCTTTTTTACCTTAAATATAGTTTTTCAGCTGTACTTTGCATTCTGTGGAGATGCATTTTTGAAAACCAGAACTGAGCATAAAATTCCTTTATTTAAGTGGCATATACTAGGTAGGTATGGTCTAAGAAACCTGGCAGTAACTTACTCTGTTTGTGGTTTCTACTTTGTTAGACTCTGTGGAGCCATGAATCTATCTTGTCCTTAAAAAACTGAAAGAGGGGGCCTTTAAAATGAATATAATGCTAAATTTATGTGCCACAGGAGCAGCATATCAAGGCCTCTGTGCTGATTAGACCCAGATGTTGGTAACAATGTTAGTGTTATGGACCAACTGCAGGTGTGGGAATAAATCCCTTTCCCTGGGACCCTCAGCAATCAGACCAGTGGTTTCTTCTGGCTCTCAGCTCACAGTTTTCAATTAGAACTACAATGGCATTGTTGTTCTCCAGCATTAGATCATATGTCATGTAAATGAAGTTGAGTATATACTTTAACTCGACAAGGTGATTAAGGCCAAGGATACATATGTTCACTATTATAACACAATCGAGGTCAAAAAATAATAAAAAAATAGCCCTGACATGCCATAAAGGTTTTATTATTTTGGCTTATCAGTAGATTTTCACATTTTACTTTCATAAAAAAAAAAAAAGAACATAGTGTAAAGCAGGGTTAGAACAGGAATTATAATAAAAGGCAGACAAAAATATTGCACGTGTAAAACTACATGCATCTCCATGTGTGAGTATAATGCCTGATTTTGGATTTTGTGTTTTTATGTGACAATCTGACATCTGACAACTTGAATTGCTCTTGATTTCCTTTTCCAATTTTCTGTCCACTCTCCTTACCCTTTCCTCTTTCACGTCAATGTGTAATGCATGCACAACTGTTTCCAGAGGAGAACAAACTGGGATATTCCTGAAAAGCCATCCACCTCAGAGCAATGAATCTAGCTCATCAGTGCCAGAAGCTGTTTTCTCTGTCTCCTTTGGGTTTCATGATATTTAGAACACCACCATGGCTCACTAAAACATATTAAGGGCTCTATTAAGTAAAGAGGCCATACTCCTCTTCCACACATGCATAATTCCCATTAATGTCAATGGCCATTACCTCTGCAATGAAGAGTGCAGCCACTAATATTTTTCTTATATGTTCACTTTCATCAGGTTCTCTGTGCCAGAGCTATGGGGCTGCATATTATTTGATGATAGCAAAACAAAAATAAAAGGGAAAGCCATGGAAAAGTAAAGTAGAAGAAAGGCACAAACCAGCACAGATACAAGTTCTGATTTACTGTGTATAGGAAAGCAAGGTGATTTCTCTTCTCTGGCAGTATATGAAAACTGCAAACACAAACCCATCAGGAATACAGGACTTACAAGAGGTCCAAGGGTTTTCAAGTCTTACCACAGGTTATCAAGCGCCAATCTCTTGCCACCACTAGCCATCACAGAATAGATATGGGACCTATCCTGAACTCAGAACAAATCACAGAATGATGGGACTGACAGCACTGACATATCCTTCTCATTCACTCTTAAGAGAATGAAGCTCAGTCGCTCATCATTTTCTTACTGATGGCCACACAACAAACTAGCAGCTTGTCTGTTGAGACACTCTGACAGTGTATGTCCCCTTGAGTGTTCCTTGACAGTTTAACATAAAATCACAAAGAAAACGTCCTTAGAGGAGGTGCATCTTGCTGTGACAGCAAGCAACTGCAAGTCTTAGATGCTATATTGTGCTCTGATCCTGCTTGGCTTCCAATAAAATGGGTACAATAGCTAATGAACAAGAAATATCTAGATGTACTTTTGGCTAACGTATACCTATTTTTCAGTCTGGACGACAGAGAAAACTGCATAGCACAGCCTATAAAATAGTCAATGAATAAAAACAATTATGTCATTATTTATTAGTAATAAATATGTTCTATACATTGTTTACTCCACAGTAATTCTACAACATCTGTTGTGTCTACCTGTCCCAGGTGTCTCTCTATTCCTGCCTTTAACTTTTCATGCAAAGTTTGGAAGAGAGACTGCGGTTGTGCATCCCGAGGCTGTGACATGATGAGGAGTGAAGTGCTGAGTCTCTAGATGTTGGTGTTATATAGCTAACTACTGTGGCTACTATCCATAAATTTGTGGTTTTGCATCTCAACTCTGTTTCAACAGCATTAAGAACCATGTACTATATCTATGAGGAGTAATAATCTAAGATAACTAGAGAAAAGTAAATCTGTTTCATGTAGGATTTCTTTTCTGCACAGATTTGAAGGGAAAAAAAAGTGCAGTGAAAACTCATATTTTTCCTATGTGAAGGAGTTGGAGACCCTGGGAAATAAGAGATTCCTGACTCAGAGGCAGCTTGGTAAAGAACACAGCACAGAACTGGTGAAATTAAAAGAAGAACAAAAGTCCAGATAGAGACCCAAGTCAGAATACTACCTGGGGTTCACTAGAATTTACAGTTCTCCCCTGAGAAGCCTTTGAATTTCCAAGAGTTGAGGTTTATTCTAATAACAAATAAAAGAAAAAGAATGTTTGTCTGACCAGCTTCAACTATTTCTGGCTAAAAAAATAGCAAGCACTCAAGAATTACTCTGTAGAAATGAAGCTACCTGAAAACTTAACTCATACCACTATGCTAATCTCAGCACAGGAAAATCTAAGAATAGTTAAACTGGAAAGAAAAAAAAAAAAAAAAAAAAAAAAAAAAAGAAAGAAAAAAGAAAGAAAAAAGAAAATTCTAGCATTAATAACAAATAAATACGGTGGCCCAGCCAACTCTGGTGTGCTCATTCACAGGTCTCAAAAAGGTTCTCTGTCACTCAAACCACAATGTCCTTTTTTTCGCTTGTATGCAGGAGATGCCTTGCAAAAAAAGTCATTAATTCTTGTTAAGTACTGCCTTTGTAGCAATGACACTGTAGTATACATTAAGTTCAGCAGAAGTGTAACACAATTTAGCACTTATGTGTATATTTTAACTTAGAAAAGGGCTTCAGAAGTTTGTAGATTTTCTGGTAAGAAATCATGAATTTCTTTTAAAGACAAGATCCTCCCTCCAGTCTTTATCATCTAATGTTCCCTCCAATGGTATGCTCTGTATGGCCAACAATTCAGAACAACAATTAATCCATGCTGACAAATTTGTCAGATGTATTGGAGTTATCAACTAAGGTTTCAACAGGTTATTCCCAAGTTACATCAACAGGGGCTTTTATGTGCAGTTGTAACACTAAATCATCATAATGAAAGTGCTCATACTGCAATATAAAAATAGCATTAATAATATCTAACTTCTATATGGAACCCTTAAGGTTGTCCAAAAGTTTCAGGGGAAAAATACTGTTTGAGATGGAGGGAGGAACTTGTCATAAAGATCCAAGTTTTTCACTTAATATGAGCAAAATAAAGGAGGGCATATAGGAAGCTGGTCTAGGAAACAAACACAACAATCAAAGGCTAGTCAAACTTACTAAAATATATGCATTATTCAAGAAAACAAAACACTAAACAATGTTTTGAACCAGTTTTTTGATGCTTGTTTTATCTAGTGATTAGAAGCGTTCTATGACACTTGCAGAAAGAATCTTCCCTGTTTTAGAGAATGAAACAACAAGGTAAGGTGCAAAATAAAACTTTCCTCGGGCTCATTTCCTCTGAAAATGCCTCCAGTTCAGTGACCCCAAATCCTGTATGTGGAGGAGAAAATGGGACAGAGACCTGGACTCAATCCAAGGTAAAGAATTTGACTCTGCTGTAAATGAAGATGGGATTGTTCCAAGAACTGTACTTCCAAGGATGTGAGGATGGTGTCACCCCTCATGTGCCTAACTGTACTATTTGAAACAGGGAATAATAAAGGAATTTCTACAGAAACTTTGTCTCCTGCGAAGACTTCCCGAGTAGACGGAGTCCCCTGGAGTAATTCTGCAAGCCTTAGGATCACACTCAGGGTCAGAGGAGGTGGTACAGAAGATAAATATGTCACGATCAAACGTACTAGTAAGGTAGCCACAGGGAAAGACAGAGAAACCAAGCTAGAAATGTTAGAAGATAATTTCTCCTCTTCATCTCCAACCATTCCTTTGTTATTATACTCAGTATCCTAGATATTGATCCCCGTTTTAAACTCAGAAAACAGAGTGTCAGCAAAGTCAAAGTTAAAGCTGTTCTCAAGTAAAATGGAAGCATGAAACTAGTAAAGGCCAAGTTAAAAGAAGGTTATTGCAGCAGACAATGATTCATACTTGTTAACCACCATGACAAAATATAGACAACAAGTGTGCCACTTAAACTGACTAGGTGTGCAATTTACCCATTGATTGGGGAGAATGAAATCAATGCTGCAGGCTCTGCTCCATGGCAATCACACCACAGATAAAGGAGTGTATTTCAGCAAGGCATCAATTAAATGGATTCTTTTGTTACAGACCCATCATGATCCGAATCATTTTGGTTCTGAGTAAAAGCAATGGGCCCATGTAATCACAACCCACTAATAAAATGCCAATCTATAATTTAGATCATTTCAGTGAAAGAGTCAAAGCACAGAAGTGAATATGAACTCAGGATATGTAATAAACTTAAGCTGTGATAGTTATGTGGAGTTATTTCTCCTACCTCTGCCTCTTGTTAGCAAGGCAAGCACTGAAGTGCAATGCCAACCCCTGTATCTGGAGGAGGACAAAAGGCAGGAGAAATTGAGACAGGACTATTATCCTACTGTTTGCTTTCTGGTGACATGAGGTTAGGGAGTTCAAAGGGAAGTCTGAAGAGACAAAGTTCATTTCTCTTGTTATAAGAAACTCCCAGATCCTTCCCACCCATTTGCCAGTGGCTTATAATGAAAAATGTAAGAGTGGTTTAGGCACTTAAGGACTTCTTCTAAGCCTTAGAAATACAAGTACTCAGATGCAAGCCACCAGCACAGCAAGCACTGTAAACAATACTTACATAGAGTGGGTTTAATGAGTCATATATCAAAGAACTAGAAATACCCACCTCAAACAGACCCCTCACAGTAATCACTAAGCTCAATGGCTGAGCTGTTTACATTAAAGGCCATTCGTTATGCATGCCCTAGCAGTGAACAATAGGAATATTATGCTGAAAAGTTGAGTAAATCTATCCCACCTTTCATCAATACATTTATGAACCAATGATTCTGTGGGAATGAATGGCATTATTCCACCAAGTATTGTGAAAACAGATGCCACTGTTAGACCCACAATACATTACTGATAACCAAATAGAGGCAGAGTGTAAAGGAGCATATCATTACTGCAGGTGAAGAAAAGAGAAGTGTTCTGCAAACACATGTAGAGGAAAGAATATGCTTTTTGTGTTTCTCACTCATAGTTAGAGTATAACTGATTTTCACATTTAAGCAACAGCTTCCTAAGTATAAGCTTGACAAACATCTGCCTTTCCTTCACTTTCTTGGCTGTTTTTGGGACAAATTCTGAACAAAGTAGAATGATGAATTTAAAAATAAATGTAGGATACTTGAAAAACCGGATGTATTTTGAAGCTCTTTCTTATTTGTATTAAGAGATCTAGCCTGAAGGCCAATAGTGGCGAAGTTGGAGGGGTAGAAGACAGAGGCGAAGGAGAGAGGGTTGTGATGAAGAGAGAGAGGATGAGATTTAAAGTCCCTGCATGGATATCTTGTTAGTGCAAGAGCATCCCTCACTGGCCAAGAGGAGGCAATGACCTAGAACAGATTTTGCGTATCTCCTGGATGAAAAATCAGTCTTGAAGTCACCAACAAAAGGAGCACCTTGAGGTGTAAGAAAATATGTTAGAAAAGCATGGGTGATGTCTGAATGAATAGAGATAATGAAGGATTTCTCCACACCCTATTCTTGCCTCACATATTGCATGTGTTTATGCCTATATTAAACAGAAAAACACATGAATAGATTATTTCCATATAGATAGCACATGCGTTTCTAGAGTGTGAGCATACAGCTATTTCTAATTCATCCAAGTTATGGAAAATTCTTCAAAATTTTTGTATTTAACTTCAATCAATCAGGTAAGGATGTAGTAGGGTATAGATTCCATCAGTTCCCCTGGGATGAATGTTAAAGCAGTTAAAGCAGCTATAACAGCAGTTCTCATGTTTTAGTGCAACTGCTCTAGAAATAGCCCTTATACAATCCCACACTGTCTGTTTCTACTCCAAAGGAGGTACTGGAGTGTGAAATGTAGATAAACAGGGCTTCACTGTCCAGTCATGCTAGGCACAGTACAAACACATGAAAAAGCAAAGTCCCTGGACGAAGGAGTTTACAATCTTATTTAGGACTCACCATAACTTACAGTAGACCTCTCGACTGCAGTAGCCCCCACTGTCATTTATATCTATTAGACATATGTGCTGAAAGTGAACATAAAGTAACCACATCTTACTCAAATGTCATACATTCCTTAAGTGAAAATTAACTAGATCCTGTGTTTATTACAGCGGAGCTTGCTAGACCTCCTTAGGTTCAGGGTCAGTTGGTGTTTCTTTATGAACCCCTTTATGAAAGTTTTCAGTGTTTTATAGCTCAGCCATTAAATTTTGCTCCAGGCTGAAGCTTCTCACAAAAGGTTTAATTCTAAGAGGTTCTTTTTTTCTTTCTGGTAATATATTTTCAAAGAGATCTCTTTGGTCATTTTTAAAACATAAAAAGGAAAAAAAAAAAAAGTTAATTGGTTTTAGGACTTCTTTAGTGTTCAACATAATACAGAAACAAGAAAAAAAATTTTGTTGTTTGAAACCTGTCTACTGAATTTGTACTGGGACTTTTATTGCATTTCAGCTATGCATTTCCATAAATAAGCAGTCCTATACATAATGGTTATTACAGTGTGCTTTTCCCCGTATGGACTGGAATCCTGCTTGCCTGACTAATGCAAAGTAATCCATACTGAGTAACAGTTCTAGGCCTCTGTTTTCAGTGATGAAATTCTAGAGAATTAAATTTTTGCTCTGTTTAAATATGCACTTCTGGGATGTTCCTTAGATTTCTTATTTTCAGTACTGTTGAATATTCCATGGCACTTTCATGTTCGTTGAAGTTACTTCCTGCTTTGGCCACTCTGCTGGTTTTATCCCACGTCTAAGAAGACGAGCTTATCTGCAGTACTATCTAAAACTAATCCTGTTCAAACTTCCATGCCAAGATTGATGTTTGTGTGTTCTCAGCTCCTAGAGCCAGGGACAGCTGAGATTTGAGTTTTTAATGACTCCCCCCTCATATGTGTTAAGCATAACAGAACAAGTGGCACAGCACATCTTTGTCCTGTGAGCTTCACAGGCAGGTCACCAGGACTAGCATTTGGATCAAGGTATGCTGTGTGAGCCAGCCTAGGTGATTGATTCTGCAGAACTATCAATGAAATCCTTCACAGTAGTGTCTACATGAATATCCACACTAAGCAACCAAAGAGCACAAAGTGCTGAGAAGTGTATCAGAAACCCAGCATGGCTGTTTTTCTGCTAGGGATGTTGACAGCTGTGAAATCCCAACAGCACTCTCTGCTGCCGTAGTCCTGGCATGGATTGTACATCCCTCCCTTGCCATCTCTATTATGATCCTAAGTGAGTTTTAGTGTTGAGGTGGTTGTTTAAAAATGCTCTAAAATTCCTTTTTTGCTCATCTGGAAGTCAATTAAAGCCCATCTTCAACCTGGCTATCAACCTGGCCCCAGCTCCTCTCACTACAACCAATGCCCCAGCCAAATCCATATGTCCTCCAGACCTCTTCACTCTTCCTGCCACCTCTACACCACTTCCCAAGACATCTACCGTCTTTCCCACCTCTCCTGTACCTATTCCCCCCAGAATCTCTGCACCCTAGCTTTGTGCTGGAAAAATCAACTTACTACCATTTTAATTGCTAATACAGACAAATTTCATAGAATCATAGAATCACAGAATCACCAAAGCTGGAAAAGATCTCTAAGATCATTCACTCCAACCACCCACCTATCACCAATATTTCCCACTAAACCATGTCCCGCAACACAGTGTCGAAATGTTTCTTCAGGTGGTTCCAAGCAGAAACTGCAGCACATTGTGTCTTTGCTCCCATGGCTATCATTGATCTCACTGCATTTATCATGTAGAAACTGATATGTGACATGCAGAGCATATGCCTGGTGCATCCTGCCAGACCTGTGACACAGCAGCTTAATGGGAGATGTCCTTCAAGTATGAATCCAAAGTTCATGTACAAGTTGCATCTACCTAAGGGTGACCCTAGCTAAGAGGGTTGTGCTTGTGTTAATTAACATTGCTGTGCACATTATGTGATTAATACAACATGACTGATGTGAAATTAAAAGAGAGGAAGCAAAGAAAAGATCCTTCTAATTTATGATAAAAGGGGAAGCAGATGATTATAGAAAGACAAAGGAAAGAAAAAAAGAAGAAAAAACTTTCATATGCTCTAATTCTTGAAAACCTTATGGGCAAAACTAAGGTTTGTGCAGGAAAGAATATATGTTGCATATTAAACTAAGATTTATTAGGAGTTGTAGGACAAGAAGCACAAATACAAACCCATAATTTACCTGTAAACTTAAACTTTTATTAAATGGTCTCATCTCAGACCTGAATCTCTCTCTGTAACCACCCCTTCAGGCTATGTCTCTATCTAGTAGATTCTTTCTGCAAAACAGCTCAAATATATAGCTCTTCCTATCCACTAATCATGGCATATCTTGATTACTGCTACATTCATACATACACTCTGGCCTTGACAAAAGCGATCATTCTCATGTCCATTAAGAATATGTCTGGCAAAAAATTATTTTCCAGACTGTTTCTTTTAACCATTTCACTCTTTTCATATTTTTCTGTTGGCTTCTTTTCCTTCTTATATTAAATACAAAACTATTTCTTGTTATTTTAAGGGAACCTCATAGCTGATCTCACTCACTTCCCATCAGCTTTTCCTCATTAATGACTTGTTTACTCTTGTCTGGCCTATTAAAATTTCAAACAAACACTTTCATAGTTTATTCCACAGGTTCACAGTCTTCAAAACAAAAGATTTTCATGGTCATAAGTAAATGCCATTTCAATGTTCTTCTTCAAATTTCTTAAAATATTCCTCCTCTGTGAAATCTAAGAAAAATCATCAGTGGCTAAACACACAGTGTGCCAAGACCACTGTCTACCACACTGACCATTACAGTCTATTGGTTTCCTTGAAATACCCTCAGTTATGTCTGCAGCCATATGTCATCTCTTGTCTTGGGCTCAGATGTGTAATCAAATTGCCACAGCTTAATGAGTACCACGTGTTAGCTGAGCCAAAGTAGTCATTTGCATAGTTCTAAGCCACAGCACATGCGAGTTGAAATGCACTAACTTACACTTCAGTGAAATTGATTTAAGATAATGAGTTTACATTGTGACAGCTAGGAGTATGTATGTATCCAGCAAGTCATCATGGCAACTTTAGATTGCTGCATCTTCTTCATACATCTGGAGTGTTAAACACTGAATCGTTTTTGGAGCAAATCTATTGTTGTGGGTTTTGTTTGTTTGTTTGTTTTGTTTTCCCATATATCCTTTTAGCGCTTAGAGTTTTCATCCAGAACAGAGCTGGTAAGATTTACTACCACAGAGTAACAATGAGACATGGCAGTACAAAAAGGCAGTGTGATGAGAACAATCAGAAACACCATTCCTGATGTGGACTGATCTGTCTCCATTCTTATGAGAGCACCCTGCTGCAGCATGCTTCTCAAGAGGTGCTAACACATTATCACACTGTTCAGAGGTCTGATGTTTTTCTTTCTACTCCAAGTCATTTTGACCATGTATTTGGACCTTCCCCCTCCTCTTTTAAAATTTTTTCTCTCCCTCTTCTTCTTCAACATCTGTAGCATGCTCCCAATTTATTTATTCCTCTTCTCTCCCTACCCTTCGTTTTTTCTTCTCCTTTGTATCAACAGATCTGAAAAAGTGAAGCTGAAGTGGGTTTTTCACCCACTAAAGCTAGAGTTGGTACTGCCAATGTGATGTGGTATGATGTTTCTGAAATAAATACAAATATTAAAAACTTTTTTTGGTTGGAGTTCCCATTATTTGGGGCTGAGCTGCAGTCCCAAAGTTTCACAAGATGATGCGGCCAAGTTTATGCAGATAAATAAATGTATGTTCCTTCACTTGTGATACTGGAGAGGATGCAGGGAGTAGCTGAGGACAAGTCTCAACAAGAGCTGCTGAATCATTTGGAAATACTAGAAGAGAGTCCTTTTGTCAGTGAGAAAGAGATAATTGTTGTTAGGCTTCCATTTCATCACACCCCAAATGCTACCTGACTGCAACTTTGCCCAGTATCTCTCTCTCCTCTGCTTGTAGAAGCTTCACAACTACCTGCAGCAGGAATCCTGGACTGCAGCAGTATAAAGTGGTATATCTTTATACATTATCCAAGTGGCCAGGAAGAGATGAGAAAGTTAATGATTCATCCCTTGATGAGCTGGAGAAGATATGAACTGGTATATTGGTTTTTAAATAAAGAATTCCCTCCATCAGCAATACAGGCTAGAACAAGCAGCTATCAAATATAATTCTCAGAATTGCTCAAGTGTCTTCAGAATACAAGTCTAGCTGAAAAGTATTATTATAACACATACTTTCTTAAATTGTTTAGCTAGCAAATGCAACCAGAGTTTCCTAATGCCTAAGGAAAAAAGCATGTACATGTTCAATTTCAAACATGCTCAGAGACAAAATAATTAATTTGCTCTGCAATCCAGTGAGGCAAGACTTTAACCCTCTGGGAAAAGAAAAAAAGAAAAAAAAGAAAAGAAAAAAAAAAAAAAAAAAAAGAGGAGGGGGGGGGGGGGGGGGGGGGGGG
>JAPSGF010000070.1:4158185-4207684 GCA_035772895.1 Perdix hodgsoniae
GGGGGGGGGGGGGGGGGGGGGGGAAGGGCAGAACAAAAGAGTAAAAGAGGAGAGGAGTCATCCTGACATGATTAAGTGATTTGTGTGATGTGTAAACATCTCCTGCAGAATTAAAGAATGATCCAGTCTCCAGTGAGTTTCACAGAATGAGCTTAGAAGTTCTCAAACATCATTCTACAGACACAGAAATAAAGGAATACGCAACCCTGACATACGTGTGAAATTGTTGAGCAGTCTTTTGCATAGTACAGCATTACACACAGCTTAGGCCAAGATCATGAGACTACGTCTTTTGTTATTGAGGATCTTTTTCCAACATTACAGTCTAAAAATGATGACAATGCAAACTTTTCAAGAAGACAAACTAAACCATCATCTCCTCTGCAGAAAGCATGGTTGAATACTGCCACTATGGATTCCTCCATTTAAACTAACAAAAAAAAACCTAAACTAAACTAAACTGTTTTGTGAGCATGTGGTTGGCTCTTTTCGAGATCGGGAATTGTAAACAGCCAGGACAAATTCAGGGATCATTTGTAGCTAACTTTTGGTTAATGTTATGTTTGCAGCAAGAAAAGAGACGTTACAACACGAAAAACATCTGTATGGAGGTTACAAGGTACAACAATCCCCTTTACTTTCTTTTTCTCTTTATTTCTACTTACCAATATCAAAAATATACTTTGGCTACTTGGTCTTCTTAAGATTTCTCATAAACAGATCGCTGTCATGCTAACTCTGCTGTTTGAGTTGTGTTAGCTCATTGAAGATGCTTCAGGGAAACATATTACACAGGAGACCCACCTCTTCAGCTTGTCTAGTTCCCTCTGGATGGTATCCCTCCCTCCTGTCATATCACCCCTCAGCTTGGTGTCATCTGCAAAATTACTGAGGATACATTCAATCCAACTATATGAATGTCATTGATATTAAAAAGCATCAGTACCAGGATAAACCCATGCAGGACACCACACATTTCCAGCCCCCACCAGGACACTGAGACACTGACCAGTACAAGTTGACTTACAACCATCCAACCAATTCCTTATCTACTGAATAATTCACCCTTCAAATCCATCTTTCTCCAATCTAGAAATACAGATGACATGTGGAAACATGTCAAAAGTGTTACAGAACTTCAGATAGATGATATTGGTCTGTTTTCCTTGTCAACAGATGCAGTCACTCCATCATAGGCCACAAGATTGGTCAGCACAGTTTACCTAAGTAAACAGTCCAGTCTGCAATCTGCAGGACACGAGTTGTTTTTACTTGTTCATATATAACATGGAACTGGTTTCTTTCTTTGCTGCTCCCACATTACAATTCCCATCCCAACTAAAATTTGGATATAAAATTAAACGAGTTGAACATTTTGAAACCTGAGAAATAAATATGCTTGGGCCCTGCATTTCTGAGTTTTAATAATGCATGTATTTAGATACTTATTAGTAGGCTGAGAGACATTCCCAGATCTGAAGGACCACAGTCACTAGAAACATTGATGTCTAGATCCTTCCAAATTTAGCAGTATTTCCTTTGAGGGGAAGGGTAAGATGGTTTTGACTTTTTCAATGGCTGATTTCTTTTCTGAGGTGAGGGAACTATTATTTTCCACACCAGTTCACCTAGATCTGTTTGTAGCATAAGAGACAACCCCTCTAATTGCATGTTTTATTTTTTTCTGAGATTCCAGGCCAATTTATTTCTGCAGAAAACTGTATCTTAAAATTGTGAAAATCACTCCATAAGTTCTGAGTTAGAACAGTCAAGGTCTGATACCTTATCTGTGTTCTTACTGTGTACAAGGTCACATCATCAGCATGTAGATGTACAGAATATTTCATGAACTATACAGCGTCGACAGGTCATTAATAAAAACTGCAAAAGTAAAAGCCCTCTAATTAGCTCCTGAGGTAACTTCGCATGCAACATTTTCACCTCAGATTCAACACCATTAAACAAAATGACTGGTGTTTGCTCTCTAATGTAGCCAGAGAACCATTCTACTGTAGTTAAACTCAGCCAAATTGAGGGAAACTTAGATGGCAATATGTTGTGATTTATTGGATCAAAGGCCATAGTCAAATCAATATAGATAGTTCCAGCATAAAAAATTATAATGTATGTCTATAACAATATCAAGGTTACCTTGAAAAGAGCAAAGTAACAGGCCAAAAAACACAACTAAAATAGGGTCAATACATTATCTTTGAATGGAATGCTCATTAATAACTGAGAAATTTGGAGAAAACAGAGAAAACACAAATAGGTTATAATTAGGTCAGTACAACAGAGTTACTATTGAATCATTTCAAATGGTCGGTTATCTCAAATTAGAAAGTAGACATTTCAATAAAGATCCAGCGGCAGGTTTGAGAAGAGATTGTAAAAAGTATTTAGAAAAACACAGGGTAATGTTTCTAATTTTTTTTCGATCGCCGAAGTCGCCTGACTCGGAGCCGTCCCGACTCGGAGCCGTCCCGGACCGATCAGCAGCGACTGACCGCGTGGTTCAAGGGGGATCTCGGGCGGTTCCTTCAAGTAGGGAATCCCCGGGCTACAGGAGCTACAGGAGTAGCCCGGCAGCTCTTGCGGAGCTGCTGACGCAGCACGTGGGCGTTACCAGGCAACGGCGGGAGATTTAAACCGGCACAGGGAGGACTAGTTGCTGCCCACCAGAGATGGACAGGAGGGGCAAGGGTCTGTGCACCTTGTGACTTCCTGTTTCAGTGCTGATAAGTATTCTGCTTAACAATGGTTGTGCCCCGGCGGAAGTGTGCTGCCAGAAATACTGGCCCAGACAAAGGTCCCATGCCCACAGAGAAGGGAGCCAGCTGCCAGGAAGACTGCAGTGACACAGACTGAGGTCCTGCACATGCCTGGTAGGATGGCTGCTAGCAGAAAGTCTGAGAAGACTCAGACTGAGCCCCTGACCCAAGATGCTGGTGTGCAGGTCTCCGGCTGTGCTGAGTGCCAGAGCCTGGCCCTTGCAGTACTGGGTGAGGGAGACAGTGATTGTGTATGATGTGACCAGGTTAACTACTTGCTCAGCCTTGTAGTTGACCTGAAGGAGGAGGTGGAGAGGCTGAGAAGCATTAGGGATTCTGAGAGGGAGATTGACTATTGGCACCAAGCCCTATTGGCTCCTAGATCCTGGAAGCCAGAGGAGGCTCTGCATGGAGAATGCCACCCCCAGCCGCCTTGCAAACAGGTAACAGAGGGGAACCTACATGCAGATGGCGTTCCTGCTACAGTGAACCCACTGTCCTCTCACCCTCCTGGGAACAAAGGTAAGGAATTGGAACATATAGGTCGGTGGCAAATGGCCCCCTCTCGACGATGCAGGCTTGCCCCCCCCGGTGAGTCCCCAGCCCCCTCAGCTTCCCCTGCAGAACAGGTACAGTGCTCTGCAGGGACAACTGGATAATAGTGGTGATGATGGATCTCCTCAGTTGGTGCTTTCCAAGTCTAACCAGTCTTCTCCTAAAATTACTACATCATCAAATAGGAAAACATGATGGGTCATTGTAATTAGTGACTCTCTGTTGAAGGGAGCGGAAGGGCCAATATGTAGGCCAGACCCTCTGCATAGGGAGGTCTGCTGCCTTCCAGGTGCCCGTGTAAAGGATATAAAGCAGAAACTTCCTTCCCTTGTCCAGCCCACTGATTACTATCCTCTGTTGTTGTTTCAGATTGGTAGTGATAATTTACACAGAAAACCCCTAAGGACTCTGAAAAAGGATTTCAGAGCCCTGGGGAGACAGGTAAAGGGTTCAGGAGCACAAGTTGTGTTCTCCTCTATCCCTCCAGCTATAGGGAATAATGAGGGACTTAATATAATGGGCCAGCGGATTAATTCCTGGCTCCAGGCTTGGTGTGCTCGGCAGGGATTTAGGTTCTTTGACTTGGCCTCTGTCTGCAGGAGACTGGACCGGCTAGAAACTGATAGGAGTGGCTTCTTCCAGCATTCAAAAAGGATCTTAGGCCGAGAGTTAGACAGATTCGTTCAGAGGGCTTTAAACTAGGTATGAAGGGGGTGGGTTTGTAACTGGGGTCACTAACACAGAGTCAGTGTGTAGTGACCCAGTACTTACAGGAGAGGGACGTGCTTGCAAGAACCCATGGTCTTGTGCCTTCGTGATGGAGGAGAATGACTCTATGAAGGGGGAAGAGGGTAAAGGCAGGTCTTCTAGGGATAAGTCTGATGAAGTGGTATTGGGATTAGGAGCGAGGCAAGGGGCTCGGCTGAGGTGCGCCTATACCAATGCACGCAGCATGGGCAACAGACAAGAAGAGTTGGAAGCCATTGTGAGGCAGGCGAACTATGACATAGTTGCCATAACGGAAACATGGTGGGATTGCTCCCATGAATGGAGTGCTGCAATGGATGGCTACAAACTCTTCAGGAAGAATAGGCAAGGAAGGAGGGGTGGTGGCGTGGCTATCTATGTCAAGGAATGCTTTCATGCTGCAGAGCTTGTAACTGGGGATGATGTGGTTGAATCCCTATGGGTAAAGATGAGGGGAAGGGCTGATAAGGCCGACATCCTGGTGGGTGTCTGTTATAGACCTCCAAACCAGGATGAAGAGGCAGATGAGCTGTTCTATAAGCAGTTGGCAGGAGCTGCGCAGTCACCGGCCCTTGTCCTCATGGGAGACTTTAACTTCCCTGACATATGCTGGGAGTACGGCATGGCGGAAAAGAACCAGTCTAGGAGGTTCCTGGAATGCATAGAGGACAACTTCCTAATGCAGCTGGTGAGAGAGCCCACGAGAGGAGCTGCCCCGCTAGACCTGCTGTTCACAAACAGGGAAGGTCTGGTGGGAGAAGTGGAAGTTGGGGGCTGTCTTGGACAGAGTGACCACGAAATGGTAGAGTTCTCAATTCTAGGTGGAGCCTGGAGGGAGAATAGCAAAACTGCCACTTTGGACTTCCGGAGGGCAGACTTTGATTTGTTCAGAAGACTAGTAGGGGCAGTCCCCTGGCATTCAGTCTTAGGGAACAAAGGGGTCCAAGATGGCTGGTCGCTCTTGAAGAAGGAAGTCTTAAAGGCGCAGGAGCGGGCAGTCCCCCTGAGCCGCAAAATGAGCCGTTCTTAAGGTTGCGGGAGAAAAAGAGAATCTACCGCCTGCAAAGGAGGGAAGAGCAACTCAGTACGACTACAAAGAGGCTGTTAAGATATGCAGAGGGAAAATCAGAGAGGCAAAAGCCCAGCTTGAATCTAAGCTGGCCACTGGGGTAAAAACAAACAAGAAACTCTTTTACAAATACATCAACTGTAAGAGGAGGATAAAGGGGAATCTCCATTCTTTACTGGATGAGGCTGGGAATGTGATCACAGAGGATAAGGAAAAGGCAGAGGTTCTGAATGCCTTCTTTACATCTGTCTTTAAAAGTCATCTCAGTTATTCCCAGGGCTCCCCATGCTCTGATTTGGTAGTCTCGTCTGGGAAGCAGACTGAACCCCCTGTGATTCTTGAAGAAGTGGTCAGGGAATCACTGCTCCAACTGGACTGTCACAAGTCCATGGGTCCAGAATGAGATTCACCTGAGAGTGCTAAAGGAACTGGCGGAGGTGATCGCTGAGCCTCTTTCCATTATCTTTCAGCGCTCCTTATTAATGGGTGTGGTCCTGGAAGACTGGAGGCTTGCCAACGTGACTCCCATTTACAAGAAAGGTTGTAAGGAGGATCCGGGGAACTACAGGCCTGTTAGCCTGACCTCAGTGCCAGGGAAGGTAATGGAACGGATTATCTTGAGGGAGATCACGCGGTAGGTGTGGGATGACCAGGAGATCAGACCTAGCCAGCATGGGTTCATGAAGGGCAGGTCCTGCTTGACCAATCTGATCTCCTTCTACGATCCTGTGACCCGTCTGCTGGATAAAGGAAAGGCTGTTGATGTGGTCTACTTACTTACCTTGATAATTCTGTGATTCTGTAATGTCTGACATACTGATTGGAAGGTGAGTTGGCCATATAGGTTTCATTGCCCATCTCAGAGCATTAAGGCCCCCTTTTTTGGGGGGGGGGGGGGACTCAGTTTCCCTACTGTAGTATGGATAACTGAAATGACATTTTCATGAGCATTTTATAAGCTAAGGTGAAGCTAAGTACATAGGTGCTATTAAACACAAAGGAATGCAGAAGGCAAAATAAGAGACTAAACCACTAACTCTTTTTACCTATTAAAAAAAAAAAAAAAGCTTTTTAATATAGAAAGAGAGGGATGCAAGATGAAGTGGGTGACACTGGCCATGTTGAAAAGGAGTAAATTCATCTTGCTGCATTGACATGCAATTGGGAACAACTTGTTAATCAGAAGTGAATTGCTCTGCAGTCCCCAAGGCTGCAGCTCTGCATCTCTGCCAGGAAACAAAACAGGGCAAAGGTGTGTTTGAAACAACAGCAGCCAACATGCTCTGCTATTAGCCACAACTTTGGCCCATGCCTATTAGCATCTCCCAGTCAGTACATAGGTATACTTCGTGAGACAACAAATGTCAAGACTATTCCCTGTTGGCCTGTTATATTTAACAGTTTGCAGCCCTTGAGCCCAATCAAGCTAAATGGACAGAGCAACATGTTCCCTGGTGGTAGCAGGAAGAACTCCCTCTTGTAAACACTCTGTTTGGTAAATGTTACTCTTTTTTTCCTGTTTGCAAATTACCACAGATTGATCTTTCATTAATGTGTTAGTTATTTGATCCTGTCTGATAAATAGGTTGTGGAAAAAAAAATACCTCAGTCTATGATCTACCTTTTTTTTGTAAGATTATTTCTCTTGACTGTTTGCTATTCAATATTTATACTAGTTGGGAACCCGAACTACACTTGCATTGCTTCCGCTTTCTGGATTACTTAAGTTAGAGAGAGATTAATGAAAATTTGAGATGGCCAGACAAACTAATCAAAGTGTGAAGAGATTAGCACGCATAGCCATGAGTTGCATTCTGTGATCAACTGGTAAACTTTGTATCTTTCGTGTAAAAGATTTACAATGCCTTTTACATCAGTACTTAAAGTTGAATGATATATTGACAATCAAAAAAGTATAGAACTTAGTTTAAAACTCTCTAGAAACCAGGTAACCCTATTCATTACTGATATAATGGAGATGTTAAAATTGAAATGAATTTGTGTCAGTTAATAACACTAATAAATTGTGACATCTTTCCACAAATTAACCCAACAATGTGAGGCAATGTGAGGTTTTATGCTTTGAATTCCTTTTAATTCATTCTTAAGTGTAACATGAAAGTGCCTCAGGTTCAACGTTTCAACATTCCTTCGCAGGGGCAAGTTACCAGTCTTTAAACGAGACTCTCACTAAAATCAGACCCCGGCTGCTTCTTTTGCCACCTCTCACATTCAAAACAGGTTATTTCCACAGAGGTATGGGCAAATGGGCACAGCTGAAGCTGTGGGAACCTCCAGTCTCATGCAGAGTGATGCCCACCCATCACTGGCAAAACAGATTAAAGAAGGACAACTTTCCTTTTATGTCAGAGGCTTTCCATTGCAGTCAGGCATACTTATCTGAAGGATTTTTTCAAAGGTAGCAGAGTCATTGCTTGATCCTGGACAAAGTACAGTAACAGACAGTGTATTCCTTGGAATCATTTCTGCAATGGTCCATAGCGGGTTTACTGCAAGACCTAATGGTTATTTAACCAACTGTACCGTGATTTCTTTCTACTCAGCCTTAATAACTTTCTTCGTGCAACTATATATGAAGCTGTTACTTTCCAAAATGGTAGTTTTCCTAAATATCCTGGTACAGAGCTATTATCACTACTGTTGCAGTTGTTCCCATTGACCCTAAGCAGAAGATTGCAATAGTAACCCAAGAGAGTGCAGATCCAATAGAACTTCTTATTCTACCATGGATTTGCCAGGAGGTGGTCTTTGTCTTCTGCTCCCCAGTTCTTAAATGGATAATGGACTTCCAGATCTTTTTTTGAGAACGGCTGCATTTCTCCTATGTGTATATAATTATTGGGTCCATACAATTGCACAAAAAGAAAATAAACTTGGAATTTATTGCTAAATGTTTAGTCTAAGTAGGAAACACAGAATAATAGCATTGTAGTAGAAATTCCTTATGGTGATAATTCAAGTAGTTAAACTTTCTCCGGGTATTTTTGAGAAATAATTGATGAGGAAAATGCTGAAAACACAGGAAAGAAAAATCAAAATAATGTAGTATCTGACAAGAAATGATTTCTGCATTATTACAGCATCAACTTGCTAATCATACTAACTATTTTTGATTACATTTGATGTCTTGTAAATCCTGTGATGATTCAGTTCTTAATGTTGTCTGTGGCAGGCATAAGAAGTACCAACACCCTGAGGTAACAGTAGAAAGCTAGTGGATAAATTTAACTTTAGATAGAGATTATACAATTGATTAGTTACTTCTTGACATGCTGAAGTCTTTTCTTACTAAATTCAATTTAAATAGTGACTAATTTAGAGGTAGTGGTACAAGCATTTTCACAAGCAAATGAGAAAGGACTATCTACGTGCTGCATTCAGCTCCTGTTCATGTGTTGTTCATGTGTTTATCCAAGCAGAGGCCTGCATTTCCACGTCTCCGTGACTACAGTAGCCCTTACAGATCTGGCAGAGCTCTATCTGTCTATATGAGAGCAATCTACAAGGTACCACTCCATGAACATGATGTAACTTGCAACTTAACCAGATGACTGGTCATGGTCTCTGTCTTTATGTACTGTAAATTGGCACTACAGTTAACTGAGGGGGAAAGGCTTATAAATTTCAGCCCATCCAACATCCCCATTTTATTTCATATTTTATAGACCTGTGCTGATTTTTCGTGGCTGCCTAATGAATATGCACCTGTATTTACTCCAGAATTCATAGCTGCATGTTATTCAATGAACACCTCCAACACCCTCTGTTTAAATGAGTACTCTTTTCTATAAAACTAAACTAAATGTCAACTCAAATAATGATGGAAAACGGTGTTGAATTGTAGATTGTTAATGAAGAACAAGAGACAAATGCTAGAACTATAATCTCTTCCACTGAACAACATGTTTTCCTTCTGGAGTTACTTACATCCGGTGATCTTCAGTCTGACTGTTTTACTTGCACAAAGAGATGTTCTTTCATACTGTACTTTCAGTTGTCCAAAGCAGACCTCTGATAGATTGCCAGGGCCCTTCTTTCTGCTTTAATTGCTAACAGCAAAATGCAAGCAAACTTCTGAGCAAAATTAGACAACAATCAAAAAAACACCTGACAGTGGCCTACTCAACAGCTTGCATTGCTCTTCCCAGCAATACATTTGACAGTGAACTCAAGAGCTCATACATGGAGATGATTACAGAAAGACTGCATGGATTTGAAATAATTTGAGCAAGAAAAATGCGTGTGGAGCAGATGCAGATACATCGCCACAGTGAGATTTAGCAACAGGAGGCAGCAAACCAAATGGTAATGTTAGGTGGAAAAGGAGTTAAACCAGTTTCATCTCAGCTGGCATTTGTTCCTTTTTTCACAGTTTATAGCTGAAGGCAAAGTATTGCAGTTATTGAGCACAAGGGGCCAATTCTCTGACTGAAAGAGTTGAGCCCAAGTAAAAAGTAAAGCATTTGATCCAACAGAAATACGCAAATAAAGAACTACATTCTAATATATAGAAGAAAATATTGTGTTGCTTTCTTCACCTGAATCTAAGCCTTCACAGAAATCTGATGATCTTATTTAGTCCATAGATTAAGATCTGAGTAGAAATGTAATAAAATTACAATAAAGGTTATGTATCAATAAGGTGTCAGTTGTGCATAGGGATGAAGTATTCCAGTCATAATTAAATTTCAAATCTAATTATAATTTGAGGAGTACTTTTAATTACATTGCAATATTTTGCTTTTGTAGGAAGATGATTGGTATAGCATCTTTTATCTGTAATTTTCTTTTAATTAAAAAATGTAAATAAATCAAAACCACCTACTTAAAATATTTACATCTTAAATGAAAACAACAAAAAATGTAGGAATTTCTCCATCCATGTTTTATCTACCAAATCACATCTAGGTCTACTTTATTTTCCTAATGAAATGGTGAATTTTACATTATTTATTTCATATAACCAGAATAGCTGAGGACTTTGGAGAAAGGTCAAAAAAGAGCTTCCTCAAAGTAAAGCCTGTAAAATAAGAGAGATATTCAACATTTTTTCTAAAGATACTGGGACTGAGGCACATCTGTGAAAAGCTGGTAGACATTTTTCTACCCTTCACTCCTCCAACCAGTCCCACCAGATTCAACTGTTCAAGACCACAGCAATTTGGAGTGCCTGCCTTTATAAATACAAGTCTTTTTCTGCTTGCATTCTTTGTTTTCCTTGCATTTCTATGAAGTACTTAGTCACAGTCAGTTTGTGTTACCAGTCTGCAAGCTAACACTGTGAGATTGTTTGAGCAATTCCTTTTTCTCCCTGCCATTAGGCTTCCTGATAGCTTGATTTTAAAAGTAGCTCTTCTTTTTACTTGTGGTAATCAACACAGCTTCACCAAGGACAAATAGTGCCTAAATTTGGTGGCCTTTTATGATGGAGTAGGAGCATCAGTGGATAAAGGAAGAACAACTAACATCATCTACTTGGACTTATGTAGAACATTTGACACTGACCTGCACAACATCCTTGTTGCTAAATTGGAGAAAAATGAATTTGGTGGATAGACCACTCACTGTATAAGGAGTTGGCTGGAAGGTCACACTCAGAGAGTTGTGCTCAGCAGCACAGTGTCCAAGTGGAGACCAGTGATGAGTGGTGTTCCTCAGGAACCAGTGCTATTTTACTTATCTGTAGGCAATATGGACAATGGGATCAAGTGCACTCTCAGGAATTTTGCAGATAACACCAAGCTGAATGGTGCAGTTGACATGCTAGAGGGAAGGGATACCATCCAGAGGGAACTGTATGAGCTTGAGAGGTGAGTGCAACCTCATGAAGTTCAGCAAGGCCAAATGCAAAGTCCTGCATCTAGGTCAGGGCAATCCCAAGCACAGATAGATACAGGCTGGATGGAGAATGTCTTGAGAGTAGCCCTGAGGAGAAGGATTTGGGGATGTTGGTTGATGAAGAAATCAACATGAGACAGTGTGCACTTGCAGCCCAGAAGGCCAACCATATCTTGGGCTGCATCAAGAGAAGTGTGACCATCAGGTCGAGGGAGGGGAGTCTGACCATCATGACTGCCCTCTGCCCTCATGCCCACCTGCAGTACTGTGTCCAGCTCTGAGGCCCCTAACACAAGATGGTCACTGAGCTGTTGAAGTGGGTCCAGAGGAGGGACACAAAGATGATTAGAGCTGGAATACCTACCCTACAGGGGCAGGCTGAGACAGTTAGGACTCTTCAGCCCAGAGAAGCGATGCCTCTGGAGGGACCTTACAGCAGCTTTCCAGTACCTGAAGGGGGCCTACAGGAAATCTCGGAAAGGACTTCTTAGAAGAGTGAGTAGTGACAGGACAAGGGGGAATGGCTTTAGACTGGAAAAGGGTAGATTTAGACTAGATATTAGAAAGAAAATCTTTATAGTGAGGGTCGTGATACAGTGGAGCAGGCTGCCCAGAGAGGCTGTGGATGCCCTCTCTCTGGAAGCATTCAAGGCCAGGCTGGATGGGGCTTTGAGCAACCTGATCTAGAGGGAGATGTCTCTGCCTATTGCAGGGGGTTGGAACTAGATAATCTTAAAAGTCCCTTTCAACCAAACCATTCCATGATTCTGTGACTCTGCCTTCATCTGACTGAGCAAAACAGACAATCATCTTCTGCTCTTTTAAGATAGGGTCTCAGTTTCCATGTGCATCTATTCCACTCTGAGTTACTCTTTCCTCAGTAGAGACAAAAGAGAGATAAGGCACTCCAGGTTGAGATTCCACAGAGTCTCAGTTGTGGAATAAATCCTTTGCTGTTCCTATAGCAAATACTACTCTTATTATGTGTTAAAAACATTTTTACCTTTTCCATAAACTCCTTATACAGACAGTTTGTAATCCACAGGTGTTTCCACATGACAGCTGGGACACCTTTTATGAGCTTACTTTTTCTAGTGTTCAGCTTTATTCCATCTCTAGCTACCATAGCCTTCAAGACCTTGTTCTGGCTGTAAGATATTTCCATTATTTTTCATCAACAAGTTTCACTGCAACATTTTTCATTGGGAGTATTTATTGTTTCCTTCAACCTCTATCCCTTTTATTTCTCATGCACTGAATTCCTTACTTTATTTTTTTCTTTTTTAATTTTATTGTTCTACTGTTAGTCCACCTTTCTCCAGTTGAAAAAAATTAAAAAAAAAATTCAACAATTTTAATGAAGACATCATCACTTACTGCAGTACTACGTATCTGTCGGAACAAATTGGATATACCACTTTCTCTTTGTTTAGAACACCAGCTATTTTATGAAAGAAAGCTATCAGTTTAATATGGCAAATCTTTCGTAAGCCCATGTTGTATTCTATGTTACTTTCCATTTATCCCATACATGTATTGTGTTTTACAAACTTTGCTTTTAAGCCTTACACAAAACTAATGGCAAAGAAGCATGTTTATAGTTGTTCAAATATTCTTCCAACTTTTAAAAACACTTATATTTCAAACCTATATGTAATCATATATGTATATGTAAATCTACAAGTATAAGTACAAGTACAAGTATAAATCTACAAGTGTGCCTGTTTGTGTGCGGCACAATAGAATACTATTCTCACACAGTACTATCTTGGTAGCTGTTTCTGCCACATCACATCAGAAATCAGACAATGTTTCTTCGAAGTATTGGAGTGGAAGTTAGCTGATACCACTAGAATGAGTTAAACTCTTTGAGCATTGTTGTTGCCCTTGCCTATGATAATTATTTCCACTTCAATTTTCATATTTTATTCCTATTAGCTGACCTGTCTTTGCTTTCTGTATTCAATATTACTATGTTAATGGCAAAAAGCAAACTCAGTAACTGCACTGTTCTTCTCTGTCACATGCTATTATAGTTATATTTGCTTCTTCCTTAATTTTGTCCCATCTATATGCCTGAAGAAAAAAAAACAAAGAAACAGAATTAAAAGCCCTGTTTTTCTACTATTCTTTGCAAAGCACACAGTAGCTCTACTGATGGCAATTCTTGTTTTACCAATACAACTCCTGAACTCTAAAGAAATAGTTTTCTTGCCTATTCATTCCTTTTCAGTCATTTTAGTTTTTTTCCCTATTTCTTCTATATGAGTATTTTTGGTACATTTTTTGTTGGATATTTCCCCTGTCATTGAGATACAAATTCTTCACCAAGTTTTGAAATGTGGATTAAAGAAATTCTAAAGTTCTTCTGTATTCAAGTCCATAGTTTTTCATCACAATCTGTTTCAAAAACTACATTTATTTGAGTTTGTCTTTTTGAACTCAACCTTTGAACCTTCATTTATCCTGCCATTTAATTTAAGTGGGAGCAACTAATGGTCACTCTTTCCAAGGGTTATTTTCTACCATCCTGTTTCCCTCAAACAAGTCTAAATTAGTACTGATTCTCAGTTGTTCAGTGAATTTTGTTGAAAGAAACAATCTTTCTCCCATTGTAGTCAGTCATAACTTGACTTTACCATTAATCCTAGGATTTGATCTGCAAACTACAGTTATCTGTTAGCCCCTAATTACCAGAATGAAAATGAACATAAGCACCACTTTGGAAAGGGTTGGGCACAGAAATTAAATATGCCCTTTAAATTCAAGTAAACTATTTACATGTATATGGTTAGTCGCATGTCTGTTTTACTCCTGGATTGTGGCAGTCTTGTGAACTGGACCAAACCAATTATTTGAAGTGTCCTTGAATCTACAAAAATGCATGATAAGTAGTGCGTGAGCATTTGATAGTGCATTCAGACAGGTCCTTAGTTCATCCAAAATTAATAAATTAGTATTCGATCCTTAACCACAAGTTGTCTTCACTATTAATAGTAATGGAGAATGCTTCTTCACTTTCATGATCTGTAGTTTCTCTGCAGATGAAAAAGAGTGGCTGGCAAAGAACAGCTATTTGCATTGCCTAATCTATATACTTGCCCACAGGAGAGCACAGAGGAAGCTGACCAATCTATTCCCCATCCCTGACAGCTTCTCAGATATAAGGAGGGTGCAAAGTAGCAGGTAGAGGAGACAGGTGGCATAATCCACATTGAACTCTGTATTTTCAGGGAGGATCACCAGTACACATGGCTGTTGTACAGAAATTCCTTAGGCTATGCTTTGACACAATTTATCAATGTCAGTGACACTTAAGATGTTAATGCTCCCTACCTTCTTGTTGGCATTATTCTTCTGGTGATGACCAATCCCACAGGAGATGCTGTGGTAGGAAATATATGAGCAGTTATCATTTGGTTCAGCACTAAATTACAAAGATTAGTTTAATCTGCTGATGAAGACAGTTTGAGCAGACCTTGCTGAATCTGCGCTAAGGCTTATTGGGGTGCATTCACACACTGACTCCTCCATGCAGCACTGCAAACATGAGAGCTAACAGCTGGTAGTCACCCTCCCATGCTGCTGGGAAGTCTGTAATGTATTCACTACACAGGTGTTAGCAAAATAATAATCTATCAGTGGGTTTATTTTCCTGAGGAATGAACTGCAGGACACATATACTATCACCATGCTTCTTCTCTGCAAATTAGACCCTTAAATGTAGGAGATAGTGCACCCAGAATGAAAGAGGGCATGAGTACCTGATGGGTACCATGAGTACCCATCACCTCATCACTGGACTACAGCATATATATGCTCCAGGGAAACGTAAAACAACTACAAGGAGCTGGTTTAGCACAGTGTTCACTAGGTACAGCGGCACTCCAGGCTCGGCTTCTTACCTCAGTCTCAGATTTGAAGTTAGGAGAGCATACCATACATTGGATAACTCCAGTGCTCTTCTTAGATAAGTAAAGTTCTGGTTCAATACCTATTAGCATTACCTAACAAAATCTTAATTAGTCTAGTACTGAAAATACTGTTAAAATTCCTATTAGCACATCAAGTGACTATAGCCAGACAGGTTTTTTTCATCAGTGTCCCAGCGTTCCTGTTAACAGTTTTGGCTTGTTAGTCTTTAACTTTACCACTCACATTTTCTAATTTTCAAATTTAGTTAATGTGCATGAAGCACTCGTAAACCATCAGATCACATGAGGACTTTAAAAACTCCTCTCATCTCAAACTATCCATAAATTAAAACTTTAATATTGACAAAGTCATCTCCAACCAGCAAAAGCCTTAGTAACTGCAACAGATGTATAACAGAACAGAAGGAGGAAAATAACTCAAACATTTAAATACATTTTGTATACGTTGATAATATTTGGCTTTAGAGAAAGAAAATAATAAACCAAACAGGAAGGCTCTAAGTCAAGTAAAAGTAATACTAAATTCTTAAAAAAGCTCAAATATCTGACTCTGCATTGCTCCCTTGGTTAGAAGCAAAATGATGATGGTGCTCAGACTCAAACAGCTACAGCAGCATATCCTTCCTCAATACATCATAGGAAAAAACAGATCACAATTATTTTTGGACTGGATGCTGCCAAAGCAGTTGCCATCACTGCCAGACATACCCCTTGCCAAAGGTCACCAGCCAACAAGGAGCCTGCAGGATACGTGCTCCTCATCCATGGCAGCTCACAGCCTGGTGTGCTAATGGAAAATGCTATCATCTTCCTCTTGCCTCCGCACATTTTGATGCAAGCTATGATGTTGTAAGGGTGACTGCAAAGCCCTTTCCACTAGAGTGACCCCATAGAGCTGGGGAAGGCGTTTTGCTGCCATAGCAAACTTCAGCTGAGCTGCCCAATTGGAGTCCGGAAGCAAATATACCAAATGAGACATCTCTCAGTAACAAAGTGACTTTTGAAGGAATAGAGATGCCATGAAAGCTTTAATAGATGGTTTATGGCTCAAATGATTTGGAGTGATGTTTTTTAAAAATGTACTATGCTTTCCCTTCAAAAATCATAGTAAGATTTCACGTGACTTCAGAACCAGGCCAAAGTCAAATGCCTTTGAAACCATGTCCTTTGCACATGCTGAACAAGACAGGGGGAGGAGAGGAACAATGTTTTTCATTTAGCATGGCTGTGTAAGTGCCAGTTTTCTAACAGGGTTTACTCTCTAAACCATCTTTATGGAGCTGAGCTTGCTTCCCTTTTTTATTTATTTATTGTTTTTTGGTTTATTTTGTTTTGTTTTTGTTTTTTTTTAATTTGACTTTTTTGGCCTGCAGAAGTAGTTACTGGAGTGTTCTTTTGCAACTTGGCTGTGGCCAGAGTCTCTGGGCAATCGCAAAAGCTTACACTATTTTGCAATAACTCCCATCTTGATGCACAGTTCCAGAGAGGCCCTCTCACAGAGCAGCTCAGGAGTTTCCTTCATGAATTGTATCCCTGCCAGTTGCTGATCTCCCCACAGCAGCACAAGCCAGACTTCTTACAGGCTGTTAATATTTTCCACGCCAGTCTCCAGTGCCAAATTCTCCCACAGCTCACTACAAGTTTCCTGATGAGATGGGATTTTTACAGTCCATGTGGGGGACTCAAACAGGCTGCTCTGGTCAGGTCCCTGCTGCCCTGCCAACACCTGTTGTGTGCGCCCCTTGAGGGAAGGCCCATGCCTTGAGGTGGGCTCAGTCTCACATACAGGGGAGTGATCCTGAGTGAAGCCCAAGATTCGGGTAGGTGGATGCCAGCATCTCCAGAATCAAAGTGCGGCCTGCTTGGGCCCACAGCCATTGCTCCTCCAGCACAAGGGCAGGAGGTTTCCTCCTGGGTTTCCCAGGGAAAATAGGCATGGTGCCACCAGCAGCTGGGAAAGCAGCTGGGCATGGCTCCAGGCAAGCAGTGGTGACTAAGCTGTGCCAGGCCCGGAGGAGTCCGGGGAACGTGGTGACTCAGAAGCACACCTCTGGCTCTCCATCCTTCCCAGGCATGGAGGGTGTGCTGTCTGGATGCTCATCCCCATAGTGTCTGCATCCCCAAATCCCTCATCTCGCACATTCAGACTACATGGCATGTCCCTGTCATTGGTGAAGCAACACAGAGAGCTCAGAGCTGCCCTAGCCAAGGGATTTCCTGGTTAAAAACTGACCTGTTAGGAGCAAGGAGACAACAGAAATGGGGCCTGTGCTGACCAGCACACAGAAGGAAGAGTGTGTCTGAGAGACAAACAGGCCAAATACTGCACTGGTCTTGTGGTGCTCAGAAGGATCTCCTGCAAGGACCTTATGGCTGCAGACACAAGGGACAAGTGGTATGAGTCACTTCAGTCTGCTCATTCTTACTGTAAAGCAGAAAAAAAAGAAAATAACCCCACATCTGTTTTTGGAAGCTATCTTGTTATTTTCTTGGCAAAACCAGGCAAAGCAGGGATATGACTGGCTATTGGTGGGGAAAAGCAGCCAGGAGCAGATGTGGGAGCCAAAGGGGACAGAGAGTTGTGTGCCAGCCACCTCTGCTTTGCCCTGCAGCAGTGTCCAGCACAACGTGGCCACAACAGGCAGGGGCAAGACATCCCCAAGAAGGGCATAAGATTTTCTGACAATGCTTTTGAAAACAATACTGTTGCAGTAGGTGTATGCGGGGGACTCAGGATGTGACGGGACAGGACCTCCCCTGCTCTGTTATCGGTCATATGTGACGTACTTTGATAAGACACGCTTAAGGGACGTAGACAAAAACCAAAAACACAGCTACTATAAAAAGCACACACCAAGAAGAATAAACTGCCACTTTGCCATGCACCATACTGGGGGTCTGTGCGTGGTGATTTGGTCTCACCCGGGTATAGGGTTGGTTTTGTCATAAGCGGCATCCTGGGACACAGGGACAAAGAATATCAGAAGTTGCTACTGAAAGCAACACAATACAAAGATCTCTGCTTTCTTTCTTTCCTTTTTTTTTTTTTTTTTTAATGCTATATTTTTAGCTCTAAATAGACCAAAAGACTACACGTGTAATCTAAAAAAATGCTGAAAATTACACACAAAGAAGACAAATACACAAAAGCCCTGAGCTAACTCTGTGAAACACTCATGACGTTTTTAAATTAGCCTTGAAATTTTTAGGTGGGTCAGCTTCTAATTCTGACTTTCAGCACTGTGATTGCTTGAGTTAGTGACACTACATACTGAAGAAACACTTCAGAAAAAAATGCAGCATATATTCCTTTCATTTCTTTGCTAGTAGGCAGTGTGTTTATTTTTAATAAAAGCATTGAGGAAGAGAAGCACATCATGATGAAAGCAACAGATTTGCCCCACTACATGTACCTTTTCTTAAGACACTACCATCTTTCTCTGTTCTTGGTACAGGTGCACTGCTCTATGTGTACTCAGTTTGCCCCTTTTATGTCCAAGCCAGAACTACAGGGGTCCACTATATCAGCATTTGGTGGGAAAAGAATGCAGTCCTGATACTGTAAAGATAACCTCTCCTAAACAAATGTAGCTGAGAAGTATCCAGGAGATAGTGCATACAGTTTGTTGCATATTTCCAAAAATGTTTACATCTCTTTCTGCAGAGCAGTTTAAACAGCACAGAGCTTTTTCCTGTTCTGCTGCAGACTGCTTGGTTCAGTAGTTCCCACAATACCATAGGTGTCAGTTTATCTTTGCTGGCTACAACTCTCTCAGTCGCCTGCTCTTTACCCTGCTTGCACAGATCTCTTTCTCTGACAGCTACTATATTCCATGAAGCAGAAGCAGGCACAGTCTTTCAAACATACTATAATTTTTCCCAGTACCATTGTCTCTTTTTATGCTGCTGCTTTGGATGGGCATAGCTTCTCCCAGCTTGCTGATTTCCCTTCAGTCTTCCAGACATCATCTCACATAATTTTACCATGACTTCACTGCCCAATCACTTGCCAAACTACTTGCAACATTTTTTTTATTATTATTATTATTATTTTTCCTCTGAGCAGCTCTGCAGAGATTCTATGCTTTGATTCCGTACATGCCTCTCAGTGTCAAGTTTTTTCCTCTTGTACTCTACCAGCCAAAGATTATCCATATAAAGCAGTGTAAAACATACCATTAGAAGGCCTCCTTGCCATAGTGTTCCCAGTTATTTTAGCTTTAGGCTTCTGTCCTGGGTTACTATAATATTTCTTTAAGTACTTCATTTTTTCCAAGATCAAGTCCAAAAATATCTGATCTGACAGGCTTTGGTAGAACACTGCAAAAATATGTCCACAGAGCTCAGGAGTGTCACCAGCTTGATCGCTGAGGTTAGCTGCTTCGGAGCTGTCCCAGCCACAACCGCAGCGACTGATCACCACGTACAGTGGGGGGACTTCGGTCTCTTCCCTCTTCCAGGGATCCCCGGGACTACAAGAGTAGCCAGGCAAATCTTGCGAGAGCGAGAGGTGGGTGTTGCCAGGGCAACCGCTCTGTATCCACACCCCTTGTCGAGAAAAAGCCTCCGGAAGCATCGCTGCCCACCAGAGACAGAGAGGAGAATTAGGGTGTGTGAATCACCTGGGCTGTTTTAACGAGAAGACACTGTAAGCCACCCATTCATGGGACTGCACAGCAAGGAGGGTTGTTATCACTGTCAAGTGAGAGATAAGCGGGGGGGCAGTCCTTCTAACAACCCGGCAACCGGGCGAGGGCAGAGCCAGCACTACCGGCAGCAGGATGGGTCTGATCAGTCCCACCCCATTAAGGCTATCTGGTAGTGTTAGTAAGCCTGCTGGCTTGCTATGGCTGCGCCCTGGTGGAAGGCTACCATCACAAACGTTGTGGAGCCCCAGACAGAGGTCCCATGTTCACGCAAAAGGAAGTCTGCAGCCAAGAACAATGTGAAGACACAGAATGAGGTCTCAGCACAAGATGCTAGTACACAGGTCACTGGCTGTGATGAGTGTCAGAGCCTGGCTTTGCCAGGCGATGGAACCAGCTCTTGTATAAGGTGTGACCAGCTAAATGACATACTCAGCCTTGTGGTCGACCTGAAGGAGGAAGTGGAGAGGCTAATGGCCATAAAGGAATTTGAGAGGGAGATTGACTTGGTGGTGACAGTCCCTATCAGCCCTGAGACCTTGGCACACAGCTGAGGCTCCACATGGAACACATCACCCCCTGCCACCTTGCAAACAGGTGGTAGAGGGGAACTGGCAGGCAGACAGTGCTGCAGTGAGCCCCTTGTTCTCTCCTCCCCTTAGTAACAATTTGAGAGATGAGGAGGAGTGGAAACAGATACCGGCTCGGCGAAGTGGGCATCCCCCATCCCGATCATCCTAGGCTCCCCAGGTGCCTCTGTGCAATAGGTTTGAGGCCTTGGAACTTGAGAGAGAGGTGAGTGAGGGTGTGGAGGGAGGGCCACCTGTGAGGTTGCCTCGGGTGAAGTGGTTGACCCCATGCCTCACGACTGCATCCCCCTGGAAGGACAGAAGGACAGAAGGGTGGTTGTCAGCAGGAAGTCAGGCGACTTCCAAATGGAAGGCCCTATGTGTCAGCCTGACCCTACCTGTAGGGAGGAGTGCTGCCTCCCTGGGGCATGGGTCAGGGACATTTCTAGGAAACTTCCTGGACTGATTCATCCTTCTGATTGTTACCCGTTATTGATAGTTCAGGCTGGCAGTGATGAAGTTGCTGAGAAAAGCCTGAGGACTATCAAGAAAGACTTCAGGGGACTGGGGTGGGTAGTTGATGGAGTGGGCGTGCAGGTGATTTTTTCTTCTATACCTTCAGTGGCAGGGAAGGATACTGAGAGGATCCAAAAAACCTACATGATAAATAAATGGCTTAGAAGTTGGTGCAAACACAGGAATTTTGGTGGGTTTTTTTTTTTGACCACAGGGCAATTTACTTGGCACCTGGCATGATGGCTGCAGGTGGAAGTAGCCTGTTTCCAAGGGGTAGGAGGATCTTAGCTGAGGAACTGGCGGGACTCATTGAAAGGTCTTTAAACTAAGGATGAAGGGGAAGAAGACAAAACGAGGACCACTGGAGTTGAGCAGGTCATTCAAGGGCTTATACCAGCCTTGATGGGTGAAGACGGTGGAGTACAAAGGGATAGACTAGGGCAGAGGGTTGCTGGGAATACTGCTGTTGTAGGGGATCCTAGAACCTCTATAAAGGCAGTGAGATGGAAAGCCCGGAAGAAGTGCCTTTATACCAATGCACACAGCCTGGGAAATAAGCAGGACAAGTTGGAAACTGTGATGCACTTGGAAAGTTATGACCTTGTTGCTATCACTGAAACAAGGTAGGACGACTCCCATGACTAGAATACCACCACTGAGGGGTATTAGCTCTTTAGAGTGGTAGGTGAGGTAGGAAGGGTGGGGGAGTTGCCCTCTATATCAAAGAATGGATAGTCTGTGAGGAGATCCCTCTGAGAAACAGTCAGGAACAGGTTGAGTGTCTCTGGGTTAGAATTAGGGATAGGACTAATAAAGGTCAGCTGGTGATAGGGATATACAACAGGCTACCTGATAAAGGGGAGACTGTTGACAAGGCTTTCTTGCTTCAGATGCTGGAGGTATCATGCTCACAGGCTCTCGTCCTGGTGGGGGACTTCAACCATCCAGATGTCTGTTGGAAAGACCACACAGCAAGCTGCAAGAGGTCCAGGAGGCTCCTGGAATCCATTGATGATAACTTTCTAATCCAGGTGTGGAACAGACCGACCAGAAATGAAGTGTTACTGGACCTGCTGCTCACCAATGTGGAGGAGATCATTAAAGGCATTAAGGTTGGTGGCAGCCTGGGCTGCAGTGACCATGCCCTGGTCAAGTTTGTGATCTCGAGGAATGTGGGCCTGGCAAAGAGTGTGGTCAGGACCCTGAACTTTGGAAGAGCAATCTTTAAGCTGTTCAGTGGATTGTTGTCTAAAATCCCCTGGGATGCTGTCCTTAAAGACAAAGATGTTGAGGAGAGCTGGCTACTCTTCAAGGATGCCTTTCTGAGAGCACAAGGGCTCTCCATCCCTCTGAATAAGAAGGCAGGCAAAGGAGGTAGCATGGCTCGGCAAGGACCTGCTGGGCATGCTGAGGGAAAGAAAGGGGCATACAAGCTCTGGAAACAAGGGCGTGTCACCTGGGAAGAATACAGGGATACTGTCTGGACTTGCAGACATGGGATCAAGAAAGCCAAGGTGCAGGCAGAACTGAACTTGGCAAGGGATGTGAAAAACAATAGGAAGACATTCTACAGGTACATTGGCCAGAAGAGATAGGCCAAAACGAGTGTACCTCCTTTAGTAAATGTAAAAGGAGAACTGGCTTCAACAGACGAAGAGAAGGCTGAGGTCCTGAATGAGTTCTTTGCCACGGTCTTCACTGGCAGCCAGGATTCTAGTATTTCTCACATCCCTGAGCCCTGCATCCCTAAACCTCTAGGTGGGGACTGGGGCAGTATATCCGTCCCCCCCCACTGTAAGGGCAGAGCAAGTCTGAGACCGCTTCATGAGACTGAATGTGTACAAGTCTATGGGGCCGGATGGCATGCATCCCAGGGTTCTGAAGGAGCTGGCTGAGGTGGTTGCCAATCTGCTCTCCATCATATTTGAAAAGTCATAGCTGTCAGGTGTGGTCCCGGATGATTGGAGGAAGCGTCACGTCACTCCCATTTACAAGAAAGGGTGTAAGGAGGACCCAGGGAACTACAGGCTGGTGAGTCTCACCTCTGTGCCTGGGAAGATCATGGAACAGATCCTTCTGGATGATGTGCTTGATCACATGAGGAATGAGTGTGTGATCCAAGACAGCCAGCACAGCTTCACCAGGGGAAGGTCATGGTTAACCAATCTGGTGGCCTTCCATGATGGAGTGACGGCATAGGTGGACAAGGGAAAGGCGACCAATGTCATCTACCTGGACTTGAGCAAGGCCTTTGACGTGGTCCCCCACCACATTCTTATGTCTAAAATGGAGGGATGTGGATTTGATGGGTGGACCACTCAATGGATAAGAAATTGGTTGAAAGGCTGCAGACAGAGGGTGGTCATCAATGGCTCTATGTCCAGGTGGAGGCCGGTAACAAGTGATGTCCCCCAGGTGTCTGTCTTGGGACCGGTGCTCTTTAACATCTTTATCAATTATGTCAATGACAGAATAGAGTGCACCCTCAGTAAGTTTGTTGATGAAACCAAGCTGAGTGGTGCGGTTGACATGGTGAAGGAAGGGATGCCTTTCAGAGGGACCTCGACACACTCAAAAGGTGGGCGTGGGTGAACCCCATGAGGTTCAACACAGCAAAGTGCATGGTTTTGCAAGAAGGAGGAATCCCAGACATCCATACAGACTGGACGGAGAGGTCCTTGAGACCAGCCCTACAGAGAAGGACCCGGGGGTCCTGATAGATGAAAAACTTAACATGAGCCAGCAGTATGGTCTTGCAGCTTGGAGAGCAAATAATATCCTGGGCTCCATCAGAAGACAGGTGGCCAGCAGGGACAAGGAGGTGATTGTCCCTTTCTATTCTGCTCTTGTGAGACCCCATCTGGAGTACTGTGTCCAGGTCTGGAGCCCCCAGTACAAGAAAGACAGGGAGCTGTTGGAGAGGGTCCAGAGGAGAGCCACAATGATCAGGGGACTGGAGCACCTCACCTGTGAAGACAGACTGAGGGAGCTGGACTTGTTCAGCCTGGAGAAAAGAAGGCTGCGGGGTAACCTCATTGCAGCCTTTCGTTACCTAAAGGGAGCCTATAAGCAGGAAGAAAATCAATTGTTTGAAAGGGTAGATATCTGCAGGACAAAGGGAAATGGTTTTAAGTTGAGTGAGGGAAGCTTTAGGTTGGATGTCAGGGGGAAATTCTTTATAGAGAGAGTGGTGAGGTGCTGGAACAGGCTGCCCAGAGAGGTTGTGGATGCCCTGTCCCTGGCGGTGTTGAAGGCCAGATTGGATGGAGCCCTGGGCAACCTGGTCTACTATTAAATGTGGAGGTTGGTGGCCCTGCCTGTGGCAGGGGGTTGGAGAGTCATGATTCTTGAGGTCCCTTCCAACCCTGGCCATTCTGTGATTCTGGGAGCGTCTGCATGACTTACAGCTTTTGTGCCCTGTTTAGTTCAAAGTTCAGAAATGCTGGGATCTAAGCATTTGTCCCGTCTGTATTTTCTAATTCAGTTGACAGGCTTTTTTGGCAGAGACCATCTTCTCATTGCAAAAAAACTAAAGACTGGTTCTTTAAACAATTGAAAGTTACAAGCATCCACAGAAATCACATTACTCAGCACTTAAAAATATTTCAGGAATAGAATGTGTTAGCAATGGCTTGGATCTGGGCAACATCTCTTTCAAGTCCCTAAAAAAATAGATGCTAGCATGAGGATGGAATAATGGTTGGAGTTAAGAAGTAGTAAGGTTACTTAGATTGTTCAACAGAAAGTTTTACAAGACCTTGAGCTAAATCTAGCACCAAAAGCAATGCTGATGCCTTGGAGTGGTGTGCTGTCAAAATGATTAACACTGTTGGTGGTAATGCTGCTTTCCAAAATGCTCTGCACTAAAACATGTGAGTGCATCACTTCCAGTTTTGCTAGTCTAGAACTGCACAATGCATCTCCCAAACTGTCTGGGTGCTGAGCTCCTCAGATCGCATTTAGGTGAGATGATTTAGTGAGATCCATGTATTTACTTAATGGCGGTAGATTGTTCCTGCTCGTGAAGCACGGGTGGAGAAAGCTGGGGCAGTATGGGTGGAAGAAGGAATGAATTGAGATTATATTATTTTGATTTTCTCAGGAATAAAGGTTTTTTAATGAAACAGAATGAGAAAGGTGGAAATATGTGCCATTTTGTGAAGAGACCAAACTGTAGGACACAGCTCTGGGCAAATGGCAACATTTTCATTTCAGAACTATTAGAGTTCTGGTCTTCAAAGATAGGAAGCACACAAGACCTATAATATATTTCAGTATCAAGTAACAAAAACTATTAAACTCGATTAATAAGCAATCTCTAGAGTGAAAAAGATTCAGTATAAGGTTATGGCCAAGGATTTTATTGGAATGTTGGAACATTGAGGAGCATTTTTTAAATCTTGATTAATTTTTTAAACTCCAAGTGTGGATTCTATTTCTTTTGGCATATGTAGTTTGCACATATGAATAGGTAATATGACATATTTATGTGTGAGATTATCAGTTACTGTGTGATGAGTGATTAAATTTATATGTTCAAAGCCTGATTGACTTTCACTGACTGTTTTTCATTTAAAGAAACCCCTGCATATATAGAAAGCATAAATCATCAGCCCATTCTTAAAAATTAATGATTGCAGAATAATCATTTATAATAGCAACATTAATATCAATTATTGTGCCTTTAAGATCAGTTCCCACATACACTAAAATCTGAATGTAAAAGAGGTAATAACTTACAAAGATTATACATTCTGTTAGTTGTTACTGTATTTTTTGCAAAGATTCCAGTATTAGCATGCATAAAAGGGGCAAAATCTTTCTATAGTCCCATCTAGCAACGCTTCCAACAAGGCATAGGTTACTCACTTTGAAATGTTATCACCAGCTACACTAAGTTCAACATATTGTTTGTTCCCTTCCAGTAACTCTTTTGGAACTGGAGCAAGACCAGAGAAAGACTCCAGCAAAGGACTCTGGACAGGAAAAATGCAACAGAAAGTCCCAGAGAATTAACTAAATCCTTTGTTTTTGGAGCAACAGGTAAAGGGTATGTATATAGACATTTCACTAGGTCTTCTTCATTCTTGCTGTTAAGGCTGACAAAATACTTTGGGTCAACCTGATGATTATCACAGTTTTATGAGCACTGAGGAAGCAGAGGGGTTTTCTCCAAGGACACAAGAGATCTAAGCCATAAACTGTGGGGAGAGAACCCGCCAGTACCAGATTGCTACCCAGCACAGGGAAGCACAACAGACTGAAAGTGACTGAATAAGCTACAACTTTATTGCACAGATAGCTCACTTATATAGTACATGGGTTGCTTATGTCCATTTGCCCACTTGTCCTTTTCTCATTGGTAAAGCTTAGACAATAGCACACCCCACCCAAGCATACATCTTGCTTTCTGACTCCACCCGAAAACAGTTCCGCTTAAGTTGTTTGCTACTTAGCTCAAGGTCAGCTCGTTGCTTACCACATCTGGTATTATTCCATTGCTATGTACTCAGAACTGCCGTGCCCCAGCTTGTACAGTTCTTTCAGGGAGCCCTGGCCCTGCTCCCTGAGCCATTCTGCAACAATAAACCAACTCCTAACCAAAATAAACCAACTCCTACACCAACTTCATAAACTCCTTCTGATGGGTTGAGTTCAAAGGCACTGTCATATCAGTAGGTATAGTCAGTCATGTCCAAGTCATGGCCTCCAGGCTACATGTAGCCCAGCATGGCTTGTAGTGCAGCCTACCTCCCGCCCTGTGCCATTACAGTGGCAGCCAGCATGTGCCCATCACTCAGCAACAACCAAACATTTGGCTATTAACCATATCTGGGCTGAAACCAGAACAAGGAGAGGGAACAATGCTGTGCTAACTAAAATTATGGCAAATAATGTTATGCATTTTAATACATTGGCTAAACATAGTCCTGTGAACAGCAAAAAATATGCAGCCACACTTTCCATTATGATAAACGAATTTGAGAACAGGTTTCAAGATTGAAAAAAAAAATTATCAATTTCTGCTATATTTGCAACTCCAGTTTCAATCAACAGTAAATACATTATCTGCAAATTTTCAAATGGAATATACAGAGTTGCAATTATTCAACTCAGAAATCTCTTTAACTGACTTTTATGTCTCTTTAATGGACTTTTATAAGCCCTATTTTACCCTTCACAGTCACACCTTATCTGTATCATTACTTTTTGGCAGTATGTATATTTGTGAACAACTGTTTTCAAGGATGAAGTGCAGGATGAGTAAAATTTAATCAAAAATCTCTGACAATCACTCTGAGAACTCATTAAGAATTGCAACCATTGCCATCAGACCAGACTGATGTGCTAGTTTCACAAAAACATGATCAAATATTCCACTACTTTTACAGCTTTGTTGCTCTTCTTGTTTATGTTTTAATAATAATTTGAAAAATCACATAAAATGTATGGTTACTTATATACATTATCTAAATTATGTATTTTAAGAGCTCCAAAAATAATGCCCCCTATTTTATTATGTTGGCCCACAACATCAGAGGCAGATGTTGGCAGTATGGAAGTAGAGATTGAACCTTCCCGCTAATATTGCACTACATTTTCTTGTTCTGTGACAGATGGCAGCAGAAGGGCAGTCTGACAAAATGGCATCTGACATGGAAGTGTGTATGAAGCAAAGGTGTGTCACTGAATTTCTTCATGCAGAAAAAATGGTACCCACTGACGTTTATCAGTGCCTGGAGACCAAACAGAGAATGTGAGTACAGTGAGGTGGTATGTGGTGCATTTCAGCACCAGCAACAGCTGGTAATCTCTGTTGGGTTTGATGTGTGAGGCACAGAGGCTTTCATGACGAGCAAAAGGCTTTTGCAGACAAAAATGCAGAGCTAATGATGGCGACTACCATCATTGCTGAAGAACAGATTTTTGTATCTGAGAATTTGCTCTATCAAAGTATTACTGTGCTCATTGTAGCTATTGTAGTTTCTATGGGAATAAATAGGAGGCATTACTTTTGGTGTGACCAACATATATGCACCCCAAAACAATTCCTCTTCGCTCTGTGTGGCCAGGTAAGCCAAAATATTGGACACTCATGGCCTCAGTCATTTCAGTGTCTCACATGAGTGTTATATCTGTGATTTCAATCCTGACAATTTTGAATGAAAGGTTGAAAACGAGCCACTCATATGACATTTGCCATATTCCCATCTAGAAAGAACCCTAAACAATTGCACAAAAGGCCTTATATCGCATGGATCTTAGTTGGAAGTCTCACATGATCTCCACCAATGTTTTCACAGCATAAGCCCTTGGCAGAGTCCTCCCTGATGACAGTGGAGAAAACCTAGCTAGACATTGTCTATCCAAAATAGAAATGTCTCAGGAACACAGGGAAGTAAAATGTCTCACCTTTGTGTATTAGAAATCCACAGAAGTCCTCTTACCATCCTTCTCTTCATTCAGTGATGTCACAAGAGTAAAAATCTAGGTCTTAAAGAAGATAGAAAATGATCCAAGGCTGCTGGGAAATCGATCTTGCAGATAACCTTCTCAGGCAAAAGAAATGGCCACAACAGAATGGGATGGGCTACACAGCTTGGAAAGCTTTAGTACATTTGCTACTTCAAATGGCCTAAATGCCTATAAATTACCACACACAAAGCCTCTGGCCATTATTTAGATCCTCTTCAAGTAAAGCTGTTCTTGACTTGAAGGAGGAAGTGTTCTGTGGTGAATGGAAGGTATCTAAAAGAATATTCACCCTTGGCTTGTTATGATCACATCAGACACTAACTTGGCAAATATGTTCAGCTATTTTTTGCAATAGAAAAGTACAGCCAAGATCCATGTTGGCTTAAGAAATAAGTATGTTCACATAAAATAAGAGCTGACCTAAACTCAATCATGATATTTTCTGAGATTTGTAAAAAAAAAAAAAAAAAAAAAAAAAAAAAAAAAAAAAAAAAGGAATAATAAAAATTGTTTTGTATGTCTCTGCACTTTAACACTCACTGTAGAGACTGTAGTTATAGGTTCTCTGGAAATGCAAATTAGACAACAGTGCCTGATTTTGCCTGGCACAAGGAAGGGAAGCGCTAAAATATTTTCTGATGGGTCTGAGCCAGAAGTCTAGAGACTGGATTTAAAGCTAGAGGTTTAGATAGATATTTAAAAGAAAAACTATTGTCACAGATTTCTTATCCCCACTGAATTCGGGACATACTGCTGACAACTGATAGTCTCTTGAGATTTTCCACCTCCCCCTTTTGAGTTTGTACAAAAGCACTACTTCATTTCATGGTTAATTTTCAAAACTTGCATAAGAAATATGAGATCAAACCACAAAGTTTGGATAGTGATGTGCACTTTTTGCGAGTTTGTAGGGGATATTAGGATCCCAACTGCTCTACTTTGAATAACTCCCACTAGGTGTGAACTGAAAAATAAAATAAAGCATGTCTGCAAACACTGAAACAAACTCTGATCCAAGTTACATCCAACTAAACACTGGGAAGAAGGAGAGGGAAGGTGAACTTGGACTGTTTTCCTCTTCCAACTACTTAGTAGATACATATCTATCCCATCCCTAGACATCTGCAAATTGATGTCCATCCATTTTGTAATGCTCTTCTAGCTCTGCCCTGTACTTTTACATCAATATACATATTTCTATTCAAGAGATCATTATTATTATTTTAAAACAGATGGTTTGAACATAATCCACATAAATAGTAGATTGGCACTGCCAGTCATGATGGCATGTGTAGAAAAGAGCTGGCGGATATGACAGTATTTAAAGATTAGCAGTCTGGGACACACAAAAAAATGACAGTGTCTCTTGCCACTGAACCTAATGCTTATGCTATGGCATTCAAATAAAGCCATAGCAGTCATCATGCCAAGAGACTGGATAAACTTGCTATTTAAAAAAAAAGTTTTGCTGTAGCTATGTATGGGGGTGGCGTTGACTCTTCTGTAATAAGGAGGTATGAAACTCACACTCCTTCCTGTCCTTTTGCTGGGATCAACAGATGGAGGGCTCACAACAATCTGTGCTTTGACCACTTCTGTGAATATGCCAGGCATGGCTTCAGTTTTTTCTCTGGGACACTAGGAATCTACCATTAATATAAAATATATAATTGTTCAAAATTACCTATAATCACTGTCCAGTCAAACCTGTGAAAACAGTGCATATTTTAGAAGCACTCTAAGTGTATGTGTGCCCTGCAGCTAACCTACCACAGATGTAACTATCTTAAATTGCTGCTGATGGGAGGAATGTATCATCTCTCCAAGCTGGAAATTGTGTGCTTGACACTTCATCAAAATACCGACTTAATAGCCCACATCTCTGCTGTTTGGCCAGTTTATTCCCTCTGCTTGGGTTATCATGCTGACTCATCTCCCGCTCCTAATTTTATGCATATTAAGGTTGTGTAACAAGATGGAAAGCATAACAAAATGGCAGGGCAGCAAGGTCTTAAGCCACAGAGAGTGAGGATCTGCTTAGATCTAACAGCAGAAAGCACAGAAATAAAGGAAAGAAGCTGCTTTCCTTTGGAAGGTCTCAGGTGCACAGGGTCTCCAGATACATGCCCTCATCTCCAGTATCAATCCTTAAATGAGATCCCGGCTCCACCCCTTCTAGTCACTCAGGTGTACTGCATACACCTGAGCCCTCCTGGATTGCCTCTACCCTCCTACCAGGTGCTCAGTCTCTGTTTCAAGCTGTGAATTAGTGTTTCCACTACAGGCTTGCACATTAATTAAGACAGTTCTCTTGGGTTCACCTTGCTTGAAGGCTTGTTCAAACCTCTCAACAAATCTAGGTCCACCTTCTCCTAGCTACAAGAACATCTAGGACCTGATCACATTTGTCAATGGGTAGAGGGAGCATGTCTTTCTTACTGTTTTGACAGCAATGAGTCCTTATTTTGGCTCTAAGGACATTTTCACTAAGGTCAGTAAGAGGAGAATGGAGACCCACACAGCACTCCATAAATTCTAAATGGTGAAAAACAGCAAGGTGACTTCCATTGCTTGAAGGTTGAAGGGAGTGGATAATGTGTGAGTTTAGACAACAGAAGATAATAGAGGACACATTTTGAATGTTAGTATCTGGTTGAAAGACAAAAAGCTTCAAGGATATGACAAACCTTAGAGGGTGTACTCATGATGCACATTCGCGTCATGAAGTCTGCCCACCACGCTTGTGTAACCACATGACACTTCAGTAGAGCAGCCAGAAACATGTTCAAACTGCCACTGCTGCCTTCCTGGCCACAGTCCAAAATGCCTCAAGGGTACAGAGGAGAATTATCCACAACCCAGGGAAAAAAAAAGAGAGAGAGAGATTGGTATACCAGTTGAAGACTTAGCATGCAGATTCCAAAGACCATTACAGCATATATGGAGATGTAAAAGGTTCTTGTGTAAGCTATAACACACCACTTAAAACATCTTCAAACTATCAAAGTCAGAGATGATTTGATAGTACCTCACAAATCCCATAATCTACTGTAAGTAGTAGCTAAGACTTTGGCTTCACCCATGAGTCTGCAACTGAGGAAGAAGCAGGAGGATAATTTATCCAAGTCTGGGGTAATGAAGTGTTAACAAAAAACATATGAAGTTATTACTACAACCACAGGCCGCAGAATGTGAAGGAAGGAGGATCTCAGGAGACCTACCTATTTTCAGTCATCTCCTGCTTCATAGTTCACAAAAGGTGTGCAGCAAAACAGGAGGCAAGCAACAGAAATTAACTGATTCATTAGGCCTAATGAACAATGCTGGTCATATCATCTCAAAAATACAGTCAGCCGACATTGATATATACATATGTTAACTCATTCTTCCCAACTTTATTAGGTACATATGTCTACAGCAGACACAAATGAAACATTCTACAACTAGGCTGTAAGCCAAAAACTAATTTATTCTTTAATGTGGTAGTGATTACTTGGTGGTTCCTTGAGCAGAGATGACAGGTCTGAGCTAATGGAGTTGTACTGTAAGTTAATATAAATCATGACAGAGCAATTAATTACAGAAACCACTGCAAATCCCTTTGTTAGTTTTCCCCATCACCAGAAGGATTTAATAATGTTCATTTTGCTAAGTTCCAGTGACATTTACAAGTCTTAAACCATTTTTAATCAAATCAATATCTCTGGCTGCTAAATTTAGTTGTGCTTTGCTAGCAAGTCCTGGAATGCATCAATACTAATGTTTCCTACCTTCTGCTCAATCCTACTGAAACCCCATACTTCCTCTTCATTTGTTTACATTGAATAATTGGGATTATTTTTTTTTTAATGAGCAACATATGAAATAAGTGCATTCAAAGAAGTTGCAAGAAGCGAGTTAGACAGATACACAAATATTAGTGCTTATGATGCGTATCATGTAGTTGAAAAATTCAAGGAAATTTTCTTAATTGGCTGAAAGTGCTTCAAACCAAGGAACCAGGGCTTGCTTGAAAACTGGGATGCTCAAACAGAGCTATTGTTAAGTCTTCATGGTTAATAGAAGATAGAGGATACACAGATCTCTTCCTGTTCCTGTGTGTTCTTGGATCTGTTACTTAAGTGTCCAAAATACTTCAATGACAGCAAATTTCCATTTAACTCAGCATGAGCTGAACACGTACCTAAATACCTTTGAGGACTGTGGGTGATGATCTCACATATTGTTTTGTATGGGACACTCTCACTTTCTTCGTACCTCATGTTTATAGCTATATTCTAGGGATAATCACATGCCTTCTGTTTGCTATATCCACTTAGATTTTAAGTCCTTCGGGGCACATGTTGTCTATAAACATATGCACACATTATTCCTAATGTAAAGTGAGTCCTGAGGCCAGCTGCACCACAAGGAAATTAGCAAAAATATCAATAACAATAGTGTATGCTTGTATTTAGTAACCTTTTCCAGATAAGTACAACATGGAATATTTGCAAAGCAGTTTGACAAATACTATTACAAACATCTAGAATAATTAGGTCCAGTCTATATTTTGAAATAGATTGGATCCATAATCTTCTAATATGATTTTTTATTTTTATTTATTTATTTATTTATGTTTATATGCTTCTATTGCCATCAAAACCAAAATAATTCTGGTTTCTGAATTGTTCTGAAAAGACATTTTATTTTCCTCTGCAGAAAATAAAATGCAAAAATTTACCAGTTCTGAATTGTTATTCTGCTCTGTCCTTAACAGCAGCAACAACAAAATCTGGAACAGTTGGACATTCTGCTGCATTAGATGAGTATCTTTTTTTTTTTCATACCTAATGAATACATGCACAACAATGATTCTCAGATCTCTGACATTCTCAAAGGACTGCACATAGGTCACTGACTCAGAACACCAGCATATCAGCACAGAATAATAATAATAATAATAATACAAGAAGAAAAACTTCAAAGTCAGTGCTAGTTGCAGGGTTTCCTCCTTAGAAACCTTGTAGCAAGTTCTACACTATTTACTTCATTTCAAGTACTTATTTAATTAATTTTGGTGAGATTCAGCAATAATGTAGTAGCACAGATCCCTGGTCTATGACCTGCATGCTGTTCCCCGTAGATGGGAGAGAGTCACTGTAGCTTTTTATTTTCATTTTTTGCAAGCATAAAACAAAACAGGAAGATCTAAAGAAGAATGGGAGAGAAAAAAGTAAAATCTGAACTTTAAAAATAGAATTACTTCTACTGCAGTTCAAAGGTTGAGAAGAGCCAGAGTTCCTCATCTGCACTTTCCATTAATGTTGTATCTGTGTGAAAATAGTATAGATTGGTAACTAGAGTTTCATTTCTTTTGTTCTTCTTCTGGACAATTGCTTTCCATTTCACCTCAGATGACACCAAGTTGTTGTGACAGAGGCCCCCAAGACCTTGCTGTGATTCTGTAATGACATAAATTCCCCACTTTCCCAGAGTGCACTAAGACAGCAGGCTTTTATGTCTTGAGCTACTGCATTAACTCCTAATGGAAAATTTCTCCCCCAACTTAAGAACTACCTTATCCCCCATGAATCAACAATGACAGCATACAGATCAAGAATGACCTGTAATACGTTTGTCTTTAATAGAAGAATCACTGTAAAAATTGATTTCCTTTCACCCTCAAGCAAAAAGGTCTTCTCTGTGCCAAATTAAACACATACAAAACATAAGATATATTCAAATACAGTGCTGCAAGTAGAGGCATTTCATTTAATATGCAGGTATGCTGGAGGCTTAGACCAATCTGAGATTCAGTTTGTATTATAATTCTAAAAATAATTCTCTAATGAGAATATTTGAGTGTAAGTATGCAGAAATAAAATTCACTCTAGGAAAAAGAAAAAAAAAAAAAGGCCAAACTGTTTGTTTTCTGTGCAAAGTAGGAATTTTGGAGCTTAAAGGAATCTCAAAATAAAGAAAAATCTAAAGGAGATCATAAGCTGTCCGTTTTAGACTACTGCGTGTTTTCTGAAGTAAACACTAAAAGACATCTAAAAAGGGAACGTCTTCCCTTTTGTAGAAGGACAATATAATGGCATGAGCATGACTCTGCTATTATAGGTATGGAAAAGTGATGCTCAGCATGTTGCTGGCTAAACAAATCTAACTTCTGCTAATTATGATCCATGTTACCATATGCATGTTAATTATAAACAGTATTTCTCCAAATCCTCCCTAAACCCAGTGTGAATCCTGGACTGAATTGGCTAACCTCATATCTCTCACAATTTTTGAAGATGTTACAATTTGTCTACTGTGCACGGGACTGCCTATTGTCTAAGTACTGAACGTACTATGGGATAACTATTAACAGACTCAATATTTGGTTATTAGCTATTGCAAGATAATGATTTTTTCTAATGCTAGAATTATTATTGTTGTTGCCCTTTTTTTCCCTACGGTAAGGAAAAATGTCGGAAAAAAAATTAATCCAAATACTATAATCTATTCATAATCTATTCATAGTCTACTTCTTTTTTTTTTTCTTTTTTTCTTTTTTTCTTTTTTTCTTTTTTTCTTTTTTTCTTTTTTTCTTTTTTTTCCCTGGATGGAAAACAGACCAAAAAGCAAAAATTACTGTGTTTTCTGGATATAAACAGTTACCAAAAATGACATGAAATACTTTGTCCTTCTGTACTGCCATTTTTTTCCTTACCACTACCTATCAACACCTTGTAAAAAAAAAAAAAGAAGTCATAATTATTTCTGAATGATTAGAGTACTAACAAGGACTAGTATGCTTTAGCTGCTTTTTAGGATTTGGCCCTCAAAATGCCGTGGAGTATAGTCCCAGGCAATACTACAAATTATTTATATTATATCTTCTTTGTCTAATAATGACTTCTAATTTAATTCAGGCTTTATATGCATGTGCTGAGAGAACATAATATCTCTACTAAAAGAAAAAAATGCAAGGTGTGCTATTTTAAAAAACTTAGGAACATATCCAGATTTTACATGTGGCCTCTCCCCAGAGCAGTATTCCCAATTCAACACTGAACGTTTAAGTTAAATATTTAACTTGATAGAGTTAAAGGATATGTATGCATGAGTTAGTGTAGGAGGTAGAGAGAGATTTGCTTTATCCTCTATATAGGAAGAAATGCATTAATTGGCTTTCAAGATGCTCTAAGGACAGAACACAGCTTTTCAACAGTATGGGGTTATTCTTGCCCCAAAGATTTTTTCCTGAAAAGATGCATGAGCAAAGCCTTTCTCTTTTCTCACCCTATAGGCTGCAATAGAGCAGGTGGTTTTACAAAGAAAGACATCCTGCCACCTGCACAGATGTTTTGTTTTTAAACACAAGGAATAAACTCTATAGCTGTTCTTCCAGTGGCAAAATCTTACTGACACTGCTTCACAGATACACCGAAGAACACAACTGGGCACCTGGTCCTTGCTGACATCCACAAGTATTCCCCCCACCCCACCTCCTCAGGCTCCTGCCCCGGTCAGTGGGAATTCTCTGCTCCCTACTGGAGTCCTGGCTCATCTCTTGCTCATTCCAGCAGCATTGTTAGCTCAAAAATGGGAAAAAAGATTTTGTGGTTGCTCAACCACCCTGAGTTTTCTAGACTGCCTGAGCATGCTGAGCAGAGCACAGCCTTGGGTGCCATCAAGGAATCTGGGCTATAAATATTGCAAAGTATGTATGGAAGACTTCATCAGTGTAAAAAACAAAAACATAAACAACAACAACAAAAAAAAAAAGAGATAAAAGCGTTAGCATACAGACCAAATATCAGCCAAATAAACTCAGACTGTATTCATGAAGGATTCATACAGCCACACCTGGGTTGAAAACAGCAGCCAACACAGCATGTATCTGAAAGGAAAAAGCAGTATTACCTGACTTCTTTTTTCCTTCCTTGCTTCTTGTATGCATTTACATTTCATACTGCTTCTTTGAACAGAATAGTAGCTGATTTGGGTAGCAACATACTGGGAAGTACTTTGAAGGTGTTAATTTTTGTAGCCTCTTCATTATTCAATACTTACCTGCATTGCAGAATTAAAGAAAAAGAAAAAAAGAAAAAAAAAGTAAGTTCTGTACTGTCTGTATTTCCAAAATAACAACAGCACTATCTGTATTTGAACTTAACTTCTGTATCAGCAGTTCCCAGATATTGTATCTTCCCACTCTTCCAAGGGAAGCTAAGTATCAGATTTACCAGGTTGATAGTCTTATTTTCTAGGTGTTGCTTGGATGCCATAGGAATGGGAGTAACATGGCCATTTATATGCCTTTAAGTTCTTTGTGGCAATATCTGTCATTTGTCTTGTGTTTGTACAGCACAGAGCACAGCAGGCTCCCAGCCTGAGACCATGTCCTAGCAGAGAAGTCCTTAACTGGAAACCAGTGTAAGTTTGTCAGGTGAAGTGCTAGCTCTCCCTGAAATCCAAAGGGGTCAACATTGGCATGCAGCTCCATCTGGCTTCACTGCAAACAGTAGAGCTGGGTACAGATGCTCAGTAAGAAAGGGGTCTTCGCAAAAATGCATCCATATGCTCACCATGCAATTGTGAACATGTACCCTACTGAAGATAATCTTGCAGTTCCCTCACAGGAGGAAAGGTACAATGCTCCATTGTTCCACACTGAAGAAATCATTGGAAACTTTCTGCGGGAGAACTCACCACAGTATGGGATTATGAGTTAAACTGATATAGATCTGATTCAAACCCCATTTGACACCCTTTTATTTCAGCACACTTTGGCCCCATTTCAGGAGGTAAGTCACAGTAAAAAATATGGCAAGGAACTGTCATAAAGACAAACACACAAAAAAGGAAGAAATTGAAGTACTCCCTGCTGCTACATCAACCCAATTCACTTATTCACCACTGCATCTCTCCCTAAGCATTGCAAACTGTGATCTCTAAATTATAGCATTTTAACATCTAACTAATAAGTTTTCCCTCAAATAATATTTCCTACCTTTATAAGTGGCTTGTAAAGAGGTTTACGTTTTAACCTTACTATGTCTTTTTCACTTCAAATAGTGCTGACCACTGGAGGGAGTTGAAGAATTCACATATTGTAGAAGATGGTTTGATTAGAAGTGGTTGTTAAATTTTAAGATCAGAGTGATTCCTTCTGCTCCTCACTCATTCTCCTGCATTCTTGCTTTACAGGAAGCTCATTAATAGATCAGTTTGCCCAGTTTGTCATCTGTTTCATTATGCAAAATACATACGTTTCATTTACCTTTCCTGTGGAAAAAATCAGTTATCTTCAGCTAGATATAATGACTTCTTTTGGGTTTCTTTTCAACTCTTGAATGGCTCAAAATCTCTAAAATCTCAACTGGTGGTAGAATACCAGGGAACCCTGATGTGTGCCAATTGCAGTGTAATGATCTTTATGTTCGCATTTAAATGGGAAGTGTAATAGCTTAGAAAGCTGACCACTAGGCAAAACTTACATTGACCTGAAAGGAAAGTAAAATAGTTTAAAAGCTCTCTGAACATTATCAAAAGATCTATTTGACATACAAATTAAAGAAGGAATTCCTGAAACAGAGTTTTAGTTACCAAGTCTTTGGTTTTACAACATCTACGATAATTAAGTGCAAAAAGTTTTTTAGTTGCTTATTTCTTGACTTTTCTTAGTAAAGTTCAGTCTTTCTTTCACTAAATGATAAATTAATACTTGCAATTGATCATAATTTAAGTACTCTGTTCAACCAGGCGTTTGAATAGGTGGTTAATTTTATGCAAGCATCTTTGATCCTTTCACTTCATAGAAACTAGAAGGGACTACCAAAGTGATGAAGTGTGGTCCTTGCCTGTAAGCCTAGTGGCAAGGTGGCTTTGATGCTTTTACCACCTGAGAGAAGGTGGGTGTCGCTTTAACAGGTTTGTCATTTAAATTCTTGGTGATGTTAATAAGTATTCAGGAGGCCAACTCTTGTTGCAAATGTTCGCTGAATTCAGCATAAAATACTTGCCTAACTTGCAAGACTAAGGCTGAAATGAGTATGGCAATAACTGAAAGACAGAAGACTGAAGTGGAGAAGGAAAATAAAAACATACACTACAGGGACAAATAATGATAAAATCATAACCTGTGTAAGGAAAGTAAACTCAAAGTATACTGCTGCAGAACAAAAATGGTGAGTGAGAAAATATCAAACCGAGTTCTATTCTCATCACTAAACCATTAGATTTCTTTCATTTGGCTCTGGTTTCACTCTCAATCTAGAGCAAGGTGTGTTTTATAGAACAGTATGGCAAAACAAACAAACTTTGCCATTCTGGGATGTTTCAGCCATATAGTTATGCACTATGCAGGGATACCAGAATAAACTTTTAGTGAGCTCCTTTGGGTAGCAAACAGATTAGCAATTACTGTGAAGCTCTACCAAGAAGGACATGTTCAATTTCCATATAGGATAATGGACCAGTGGCACATATAAAAAGGCTTCTTTGTCTGCACTCCTGATACCTCCTGGGTTGCTTCAGTGTTGTCTAAACTACCTCTATGGTGGAACATAAAGGCATACTTCATAGGTTCATACAATTAGAGCAACCCGTATGTGACTTTTTCCACTTAGATAGCTTTTAATGCAATCACAAAACCAGAGCAACTCCTTATTAGCAGAAGAGAAGGCAAACAAATCACTGTCTTGCTTTTGTTTCCCTCTTCTAACCAAGAAAAACTTCAAAAGAAATTTTGTCTGTTAGCTTTCTCACTTCAGTGGGTTGAAGTTCTAAGCTTAAAGCTGTGATTGTTTACTGGAATTTTAAAGATGAGAGAGAGATATACTAGATAAATAAAAGAAAAAACGTTATTTATTTTCACATGAGAATATGCATTGCTTCTCTGAGATTTTTATGATCCATATAGCCTCTGGATTTCCAGAATACCTCTTTCTAAGCAAGTATAATAGAGGAAGAAAAAAATGTGTTCCTTGTATATGACTTCAACTACAGGCAGACTTGGGTTAATCAAGATTTGTAGGAAAGAGGCTGTTTTGAGAAGGTTTTATCACTGAAACTAAATCAGTGCAAGATTATTGTTGGGATTAGTCTTCCAAAAGACTTTGAAACAAAGTCAAATGCTTTGAGATGCAATTTCCTTATTTTTTTTCTAAGGAGAGAATCTATCATCGCGACCTCTGGAATTGCACAGATCTCAGAAACTTGCTCAGTAAACTTTTAATGTAAGCTATAAATATAGAAACATCCATGACTGAAAAGCTTCCAGTGACAAAGAACTATTATATCCTTGCGCACAGTGCTCCAACAGCTGACCCTCTACTTTATAAATGTCCTTATTACTTGGTCAGAATTTCAAAACTACTGGATTTTACAGTACCTTTTGTTGGGTTGTTTTCTTTTGTTTAGTAGATTAAACAGGTATCTCCTAGAAGTCCTTTCCTAATATAGATGCTTAAAGCCAACAGGCATCCCCCGCCTTGTCTCAAACACACTAAAAGTTTATGTTTCTGAAAGCTCTCACCAAAAGGACTGCTTTTCAAACCACTTCTTGATTCCTTTTTTTCATTTTACAACATTCCACCTCACTCCATTTCCTTTAAATAGTCTCACTAGTTCCTAACACAATGCAAATTTGACATTCCTACTCCAATATCACAGCTTCTGCACAAGCAGATGAAGATCACTGTCTTCTTTATTCGAGTTTCATACTAGGACCTAATTTTCCATTATTAATTTTAAAGATTTCTCACTGCTGTTGCATCTTGCATACAAACCCTTAAGATGTAAACATTGTTTACATTACTTTTGGACAAGTGAACATATATTTAACCATGTTAAAAGGTATGTTTGTTTAAATGTGCCCATTACGTCAAGTAATCTAGACCTCTGTGTAACAGGTGACCTGCATCCATTACAGCCTTTCACTTCATAAACATTTGTATTACTAATAGTTTCAGCCAAGGGTTGTTTTATATTTTCTATACAAAAGATACTGCCTAACTGGGTATGATCTTAAAAATGGCTTCTGTAAACAATGATTCCTCTTTATAATTCCTTTTGATTTTAATTAATTCAATATGGATGCCGTCAATTTAATTGAAAAATTTTGCATTTTCACTGTGGTTTTTTTTTTCTTCAGTACTATGTCAAATACTTATAATAATTTTAATTATATCAACAGAGCTATGTATTAATACGTACAATTAGAGATCCTATCTGAAGATGACATCTGGTATTTCTGAAAGAGTGCCGTCATACAAAATCATTCTGACAGTAATAAGGCACCCATTATTCCACTCTTTAATGGCAATGCCCACTTCAAGTTTTCTACATTTTTTTTCCAGGATCCCTATTGTAACTGACCTGCCTAGGTAGTCCCATTTTATACATATATTTTTTATTACTAGGGTGACATTACCTTTTTTCCAGTAGTCTAACAGTTTTGCTGTCTTAAAAGATTATTTCAGTGTTCACAAATTCGATGCACCTTCTTGGCTTATTCATTCCATAGAATTGTTATTAACTTATTTAGTTCTGAAGATTTTGAAACAGTTGATTTAAACCTTTGTTGTTTAATCTCCTTGTATTAGCTACAGGAATTGAGGGCATTTCAGTATCATGAAAAAATATCGTTCTGTATTAAATATCATGATCAGAAGGCTGGAGCATTTCTCCAATGATGAAATGTTGAGGGAGTTTGGATTGTTTAGCTTGGAAAACAGAAGGCTTCACCTCCTCGCAGCTTTCCAGTACTTGAAAGGAACTTACATGCAGAAGAGAGACTGAATTTTTATGCAGGTAGTGATAGGACAATGGAGAATGACTTTAAACAAAAAGAGGGGAGGATTAGGTTAGATATTAGAAAGAAATTCTTCACTTAGAGGGTGGTGAAGTGCTGGCACATGCTGCCCAGAGAAGCTGTGGAGCCCCATCCCTGGAGGTGTTCTAGGCCAGGCTTGATGGGTTCCTGGGCACTCTGATCTAGTGGCTGGCAACCCTGACTATGGCACAAGGGTTGGAATGGGATGATCTTTGAGGTCCCTTCCTACCAAGGCATTTTATGATTCTTTCCAAACAAGGAATATAATCTCCATTCATAACATCTTTATATACATATTGTCAGAAAATGTTGTCAACTTTATCCAATATTGTACATATAATGTTACTGAGATCTAATTTGTTCTTCATGGGCTTTAAAGAGTGCTTTCCTATTTTTTGTGCCTACTTGGGCATCGGTGTTCTTTTACTGAAGTATTTAGTTTTTTCTACTAGTTGATTTTATTTCTTGAATGCAGTTTTTTGTTCACTATGATCAGCTTCCCCTTTTTTCACTTGTTTTTATTTGCAGAGGGGGTTTGCAACTTTCATCCCTTTCTAGCAGGACCTTTTTTCAGCAATAGAAAACTTTCTTGGTTGCAGAGCTAGGGTTTTTTTGTTTTGTTTTTGGTGGTGGTGATTTTTTTTTGTTTTCTTTTTTTTCTTTCCTTTTTTTTTGTGACATCTAATAAAGCATTCTATAAACAATTCCTAATTATCATGTACATGTGTTAAAATTTTTCCTCCCACTCAATTTGCTCATGATTATTTTTCACTTTGGGAAATGGGACTTTTAAAAGCACCAGCAATATAATACTGTTTGCACCAAACAAGTAAAATTAGATCATGATTGCTTGCACCTAGCAACCACCTAGTTCAGTGATCAATTCATCTTTATCTGTCAGAATATGTAATTAGGATTGTCCCAGGTTGGCTACAGTACCAAAAATTCTAGTTTTAGAAAGTTACCTTTCTCAAGTAGCAGAATGAAACTTCTACCACACATGCCAAAATCTAACTGCACAGTTTTTCAAAGGACAAAGTAGTGTTTAAATAGTTGTTTTGAATGCTTCCTTTCTTTCATCTCATGGTCTGTAACTTAATTCCTCTTTTCTGCACGATCATCAGTAAGGCCCTCACTTATTAGTAGTTTATCCATTTTGTGCCAAAAGCTAGCAATCATTAACAGGACACAATGAAGTAATATCAAAACTGGAACTGTCATCAGAAAATATGCCCATTTTGGTTTTTATTCAGGACATGAGCTAAATTTCTTGGGTACATATCCTTGCACAGGGAACTGATCCAGCCCCCCTAAATATAGGGTTCAACATTCTGGCTTTTATCCATCATTTATTTTGCCTCCAAATATGAGAACAAATGCAGCAAGTTTCCTTTGTCATCTTGAAGCATAGACTGAAAACTGAAATGAAGTATGTTCTTAGACATTTGTCTGCTCTCAGGGTTTTGCAGGACTTCCTAATCCCTCAGAAAGACAGATTTATGCATTCCAAGACTGTCATTGTGAGGTTAATATTCATTATATTTTAATGGAATCAAGTCAAGGCAGAATACAAAACTCCCGTTTTCCACAGAAAATCTAAAAATTGATACATTCCTAACTGTCAGCTTGGGGTTTTTCAGAGAAACTTTAATAACACGTTAGAGAGATTACCATCTGCAGCATCACCTATTTTACAAAATAGTACATATGTACTTTTATGGGCAAAATCAAAGGATACTAGATGAAGAAATTCTGATTGTTCTTCTAGTTTTAGTTCTTGATTTTCTCCTATGTTTGTGTTGCCAAGACACAAATAATTAAACCACAGAAATTACATGAAAATGGAACTCCGAACTCAAGAAAATTGCTGAAAAGCCAGCAGTCACTTTTTTTTCTTTTTTTTTTTTTTTTCTTTCAAATACAAATTCACAGTTTGGCAAATCCAAAGTGTTCCCAGGGCAGGAATCTAAAAAGAAATATATTTCTCAGATTTTTCGGCTTCTGCTCACCCAGCTGGCAGGACGCTCAGCTCTCAAAACTTGGGGAAACATAGAACCCATGTACCAAGGCTACTGGAGAAACTAGTGGATCATAAGAAGGAAAACAGGAAGCTCCCCAGTGCAGACTGCAGGCATAAGCCAGTGGGAGGCTAGTTATACTGGAGCGAGGGAAAGCTGCAAGCAAGGTAGTCAGTCTCATGAGCTATAGGGTCCATGACAGATTTTGTTATCTGGAAATCTTGATACAATACATTAAATGGGCTTTAAGGTTGGTGGAAATCTTCCAGTCTATCAAAAACTGCAGCAGGGATATAGGCTTGCCAGCCCACATATATGGATTATGTTAGACACTGTAAAGATTGACTGTTGAGGCAAGTCTTGTTTTAAAGTACTGGTAAGCAGAGAAAATCTTCTACCAGTGACCTAACAAAATATAATCTTTTATATTTGCCTGAAATGTATTTATTACATACACATAGGTGTATACAGAGATTGAGCAATACTATGGTCTGTTTGACATCTGCCATCCTCTAAAATGACTTTTTATCACAGAAATCACTTGGAGTTCATCACTGTTGGGAAGCCTGTTCATTGAAACTCATTATTGTTCTAATGAATTACACACGAGAGCTGTAAGTGATTGCATTATAATAGTCAAACTCAGCTATTCAATGAAAATTAAATTACATAGCATAGAGGCATGACAAAAAATCCATGTGTGTGTTCTGGAATGCAACCTCCCTGGCCCCAGCTGGCTACTGAAAGCCTTCATGAAATTATGCTCTTAATCACAACCATTTTTTAAGAAATGAATCAGGAAGGGAAGCATTCAGCAGCTCTAGCAGCTCCTCTGTCTGCCCCTCCACTGGCAATTCTGAAGGTCTTTTCTTTGCTTTTTGGGTGACCAACATACCCAAAATAAGACAAGCATTTCTGAGAATATTCTATGCCCAGTAGGTAGGAAGGATGGGGTCTGGCAAGGCTGACATAAAATAACGTAGCAATTATATCAGTTTAATGCAGATGAGGATCCTCTCTTTATGGTCACAGTAAAAGATGCAAAACCATCCTAATGGTTATACTTTAAAGCACCACTGCAGAGGTCTTCTACTGCTGTAAAATAACACAAAAGTAATGTATTACTATAAACAGTTAGTAAGTTGTTTTTTCAGATGACTTCATGCTAACACATATATCTTAGTCCTAACAATATGGTGCCTGATGGGAATGACTCCCAGATGAACCTGAGGCTCATGTGACTCTGAAGGAGCACAAAGTCCTCCTGAAGAACTTTTTGTCTGTCTTCTTTTTGTCTGCCAATTCAATATTACAACCTATGAAGAAACTCCCATCTGTGCTGCAATAATTTGATTGTAAAGCAATACCACCCGATCATCAACCACAGGATCCTCTTAGCAGTCAGCACTGCGCTCAAGAGTACAACCACAGCACCACATTTTCCTTCCTTAATGACATGAAAAGACTGAAAAATGAGAGATATAGCACCTCGATAACAATCACTGAACATCTTTATGATGCTACTGTGAGAGAATAAAAGTTCCTAAAAGTTTCTGAACATTTTCAACAGGTTTTTGACATTCCTGTGGGAGACTTATGGAAGGTCTTGCTGGAGAAGTTTAAGAACTGTTGTTGCATGTGTTGTCCTGAAATCCACATCATCCTTTTTTCTGCAGTCCTTATAAAATAAGAAATAAGTTTAGCTTCTACTTGAGGTGCTTAAAAGAAAGATTTTTTATTTTATTTTTTGTTTTTTGGTACATGTGCTGGAAATGGAAGAATAGTGTTAATTATAACAAAGAGATCCAACTGTTCTCTTTGGTGAATCATCTAAGAGTCAGAATTTCTTCTCTTCCCTTAAAAAATTTCCCTTCACAAACTCAGACTGTAGCCAAAGTTATATTGCTGTCTAATGAGACAACATAATTGCTAACACATGCCTCCAAATCATATACTGTGATTAAAGCTGTGTATGTTGTATGAGTGTGTTATGGATTATACATCTGATAAAAGCGTTATAAGTGTTATTAAAATAAAGAGGTTATCACCTGCCAACATATCCTCTCTACTGTTTTCAGTTTATTCCCTTTTATGTATGCACAGATATGCCCTCCTGCACAGAGAGTTCACATTAGCTATTTTTGTAGGCATATGAATGGTTAGAGTATTTCACAACACGTGTTCACAACAGGGACATTTCCCAGTGGTGTATCAATTATTCTCAAAATTAAATCACGTCTGTTTAATGTTTCACTTGTCATAACCTGCAAACTGCAAATACAAATCTACTGAATTAAAGTTACTATGGTCCTTCCTAAAGAAATGGGCACATCAGAAAACACCTGTAACCATGAGTGACAGTATAGAGAGCATCTGGAAATGGGGACAGTGTTACTGATGCACCTCATCATCAAATCTCACTGGAAAACGGTTTTATGTTTTGTACTAAAGTAGACAAAATCCTGTTTCCATTCAATGTGTAGCTATAGATCATTTGTTACTTTAAATATCAGAATTTTGAAATGATGTGGTTTTACTAATTAGTTTCCAGTACCAACTGGATGTCAGAGGTACATTGCAAAAGTCAAGACTGGCACCATCCAAATCAGCTAAGAACTGCTTTAACACAAACTGGAGGCAGTTGGGCTTCAGCTGAAGCTTTGCTGCAATCACAACTGTCAAATGATATAGGTGGAGGAGAAGAAGGATTTTTTTAATTACTATTTCAAAGTGCAAGTATTCATGAAAAAAACAGTCGGCACAATATTCTTGCCTTGAGAGAAAGGTCTGGTCCAGTCTGGGGTGCTCCTAGAGAATGGGCTAGGGTATAGTGATGGCTCATCTCAGGTGAACTTTGCAGAGTACCAACATTACCTATAAAACTTGGTCCTATCATCTCATGACCTTCTTCATACACCTTCACATACAAATCTCTGTAGTGTTGTTATGGCACAGATTTAATACCTATCATGATTCCTTTGTAAGAAACCTCAGATGAAAGAAATTAAACCACAGTGCTAGATACACCTGTTTGGAAAAATACCAGTCACATCCTGAACAGGCAACTGGCCTGGGTGAAAGGGCATATGCTATCTCGGGAACACAAGTAAACAGCCTCTAGCTTCTGCACGTAGATAGAAGAAACTTGTTTGCAAGAAACTACTCCGCAAGTATTCTTTCTTCCTGTGAATAACCTTGCTTATCCTGACAGGATGCTTTAGTGTTTCCTGCTGTTATACATATGACCATTGTACTAACGGGGTGGTGCAGACACTCTACCAGCTGGCTGCCACAACAGTATCTGTGGGGGAAAATCCCAGGTCAGACACTCTACCAGCCAGCAACCGCTGGTAATGAGGACTTGGTGGGGACTCTACCAGCCAGCCAGCCATGTAACATGAGTACCCCTCTATTAAAATTATGAATATTAACTTGCCTTCATGTATTTTATTTGGGATCGGTAAACCTTACACAGAAGCACTGGTACTTTTGTGTAACAATTATGAAAGTTTCTCTCAGCACTGTGAGGGAAAGAAGGAGATTTGTCAAATGTGCAGCCCTTCTGTAATGTTCTGGGAATGCACTTTCTTTCATCAAGGTTAAAAAGTGGTCTCCTGCAGTACCTCGAGATCTTCCTACTGAAATCTAACACTTTGAGCAGTCCTCTGGTGAAACACCTTTTTCCCATCATATTGATCTGTCCAATTGCTACGGATCTGTCCATGGCTGCAGAACATGGAGGTATGTTGTCTATGTTATTAGTCCTAAAAAGTGTCCACTGTACTGTCACTGTGTGCTCTGTCAACTCCTGAACTCACCTGGCACAGTCAGGCCTTGATGACTAGCACCAAGCCTGCCTGCATGAACTGCTGCTGTTACTGCCTAGGGTTAGTGGTCTGCCACAGGTTAGTGGGAGAAGTGACAGTGGGTGGGAGAGTTTGGACTTTGGCACCAGGAACTCTAATGACAGCACACAGATGCAAGGGTCTTTTTTCCTTGTAAGCAGAAATTCAATTATGTTTTCTGTGTATATTTCATAGAATTATAGACATGCTGAGGTTGCTAGGGACCCTAAAGATCATAAAGCTCCAACCCCTGCAGCAGGCAGGGTTGCCACCCACCAGGTCAGGTTGCCCAGGGCAGCTGCCCAAGTGAGACACATCCTACATCTACAGGGAGTCAATAATGAATTCAGTTAAATCACACAAATATATGCTTTTTTTGTAGAAACATAATGATATGAAGCAAAATCCATTTGAGGCATTTAAGGACACACACATCCCACACTTCTGATTCTCAGTTTTAGTTTGGTTATTACACACCGAGTACCTCACAACCACAGAAAGGGCATCAAGAATCAAATTCTGTGGGGGTCCCATTATTTACTCAAGGTGACTGGAAGACCCCAGGATCCATATGTCTATGAACTTTGCCTATGGGCTTCAAAAACTTTTGACGTATCTCTGCTTCACAGAGCAGATGTGAAAGACAGCACTCCTCGGGCTGAGAGGCACTATGTATCTCATCCCCCATGTTGCTCAGGGACCAGGACTGCATTGCTGTTGGCCTCACAAATAGGCTGAATTACTGCATAACACCCAGCGGAGGTACAGTCCCACAGGTGAAGGCAAAACATCAGCAGGGGGTACTAACAGAACGTTTTTAATACTGCCTTCCCAACCTTCAGCCTACACCCAGGGAGCACTGCTGAGGTGTGAGCTGTGCTAAAGTCTCTGAGACAGGCTGAGCGGCAGGGAGAGTCCTGGATTCAGCTGAAGAGGTGCTAACACCACAGCTATGTGTGGTTCCTGCTGAGTGATTGAAGCTGAGACTAGCCAAGCACAACTGCTGGTTCGGCTGGAGCCACTGCAATTATGGTCAGAAGCAGGGGGTGGGGCAGGGCCAAGGGCAGTGCTGCCATTGGTCAGGGACTGTTCCAAACCCCATGATATCACAAAAGCACTATGAAGCTGTGGGCAGGGGCAAAGGCAGTCCCTCTGGCAGTTGATGAGTAACAGTGAGGCCTTGTGGTGGTGGTGGGCAGCGTTTGGCAAGCACTGGAATTTATGGCATGCACTGGGCGGTGAGTGGTGAGTAATTGTGTTGTGGCTGCCATTGCTGTTGTGTTTCTGATGCTGTTTTCTTCTACTGTTGTGGTATTTAGCTCTTATCTCAACCTATGGGCTTTATTGCATTTCCAACTGGCTTGTTCATCCCACCTGGGGAGACTGAGCAGCTGTGGGGTTACAGGGCAGCACAGAGCCATTAGGGCCCAACCTCTGCTGCTCTGAGTGTCCTTGTGTGAAGGAAAGAAGCAGCAATGCAAAATAAGGTACCTCCTTCCTGCTTCTTCAGCATCATGTGCTACAGGACACTGCCTCTCCAGCGTCGTCCTTAACAGGAGGGCCTCCTTCGGCTTCTCCAGCATCATCCGTTGCAGAAGCACCCTCACCTCCTGCTTCTACAGCGTCACCGTCACGGGAACACCGTCTCCTTCTGTTTCACCAACTTCGTCAGTCGCAGGAGCGCCCTCACCTCCTGCTTCTCCAACATCGTAAATCACCGGAGAACACTGTACTTCTGCTTCTCCTGCATAACCGTCATGGGAGCGGGCTCTGCAACTGCTTCTCCAGCATCACTTTCACGGGAGCAACATCTCCTTCTGCTTCTCCAAAATTATCCATCCCCGGAGGGCTCTCTGCTTCTGCTTTTGCAGTATGACCGTCACAGGAGTGCCCTCTCACCCTGCTTCTCCAGCTCCACCGACATGGGGCGCCCTCTCCTCCTTCTTCTCCAGCATTCCCATCACGGGATCGCCCTCTCCTCCTGCTTCTCCAACATCACAGTCCCTGGAGCGTCCTCTCCTCCCGGTTCTACAACATCGTAAATCACCAGAGCGCACATTACTTCTGCTTCTCCAGCATAAACATAAGTGAGAGCCCTCTCCTACTACATTTCCAGCGTCACTGACAAAGGACCGTCCTATATTCTTACTTCTTAAGCATCATCCATCACCAGAGTGCCCTCTCCTCCTACTTCTCCAGTGTTAGCGTCACGGGAGTACCCTCGCCTCTTGCTTCTTTATCAACACAGTCACAAGAGCGCCCTTACCTCCTGCTTCTCCAACGACATTGTCACAGGATTGCCGTCAACTCCTGCTTCTCCAGCATAACTGTAAAAGGAGCGCCCTCTCCTCCTACTTCTCCAGACTCACCATCACAGGATTGTGCTCTCCTTCTCCTTCACCAGCGTCACCATCACAGGAGCGTCCTCTATTCCTGCCTCTCCGGCATCGTCCATCACCGGAGCGCCCTCTCCTCCTACTTCTCCAGTGTCACCGTAACGGGAGCACCCTTGCCTCTTGATTCTGCATAGGGACCATCACAGGAATGCCCTCTACTCCTGCTTCACCAGCATAACTGTCAAAGGAGCGCCATCTACTCCTTCTTCTACATCCTCACTATCACAGGAACACCCCCTACTCCTGCTTCTCCAGCGTAACTGTCAAAGCAGCGCCCTCTACTCCT
>JAPSGF010000071.1:0-14585 GCA_035772895.1 Perdix hodgsoniae
ACAGGCTTTGGGAAAGAGAAAGCCGGTTCGGGAGGCGTGTGGAAGGGAAGGGGGGGAGCTGTGACTCACCAGGGAACAATGATCATGTGAGGACAAAAGGGCAGGCTGGAAGAAGACCTGAAGACAATGGCACATTCCTGGTGTCAGCGGCTTTGGCTTTGGGGTTCGGGCTTGAAGTGGAAGAAAACGTTAAAGAATGAAGTGTTTAGGAGCAATGAAGGGAGCTGGTGAGAGGAAGCCAACAGGAAAGAGAAAGGAGGTTTTACTGCGTGCAGAGTTGTTCTGCACCTCGAAGCAGATCTTGGAAATCTTGAAGAAGCTGGAAGAAAGGATGCAAGGGAAGGAGTGATCTGTGTGGTGAATGTGATGGACTGTTCCGTACTATAACGCAGACCCGTCAGTTTGCAGCCTCAGCGGCTGTGACAGGCTGAGCAGAGGTGTTGAGTTGCTCTGGGAGTGCGGGGATGGGAGGCCACGTACGTTTGTGATGTTAGTAGCACAGACAAGTCGGGCTGAAGGTCTGAGTCCTGCCTTGCATTTGCAGGATGTCCAGTTACTTCAAAAGGTGCTTTTCAATAAGGGGCTTTCTTCTTTCAGTCAGTATGAAGCTGAAGTCAGCAAAAAACACAGGAAAAAATCACGGCACTGTTGAAAAAAGCCATCTTCTGGGTGAAAAGCAACAGTTGAATTCCTGTTTGACTTAATCCCTAAGCTAACCAGACAAAAATCCAGCACTCAGAGGTTTTGTTTTTAAGCTTTGTCTTACCACTGGTTCAACCCAATTGGCATTAGGCGAGGAGCACTGCGCTGCCTGCCTGCTGCTGTTTGCATCAACCAAAGGCAGGTCTAAGTGGTAGTTTTGCTAACAGCTGCTTTGACTTGGTGTCTCTTTACCTGAGAGTCTCAGTGCTGAGCTGGTGCAGAAATTCTGAGACTAGGGGAGAGGAGGAGAAGCTGCAACATAAACACGGTCTGACAGGCTGTCCTTTATATTTTCTGAGAGCAGTGAGAAGTCAGCTCTGTTAAAACCAGCCAGGCTGTGAGCAGAGTGAGCCTGGGAGAACAGGAGCTCCATTTGCCAGTCGGCTGTTTCCCTCGGCCGTGCTGTGAGGTGCACTGAGCCTCTGTTACCAAACGCTTGGGATGTAATTTCTAACCATACACAGCATCGATGCAAATCGTGCAACGAGTGCATTCAGTGTGCTTAAGAAATGTGTTGATGGTAGAGGTGTGTTGAGAAAGTGACTGGGACTGGCTGAGGTGATTGATAGGTTTTGCTGAACTGGACCATGATGGTATGTGGCTCTGTTAATGTGTCCTTTAAAGCAGATGGTGACTTGGGCAGCCAATGGGAATGCCACCGGAGAGCATTGCTGCGCCTTGGGAAGAGCCCTGAGGTATGGGACTTGGGTTCCAACTGCTGGGGAGAGACAGCCTATATGAAAAGCCAAGTGCTGGTGAGTCCAGGAGCGATACAATCACCCCTGGATTTTTTTTTTTTTTTGCGTGTGTGAACTCCTAGAAGTCATCTATGTTGGTATAAATGAGATCATTTGGCCTAATTAGTTCCAAGCTTAATTAGCAGTAATTATCCCAACATGGGAGTAATACCCGAGTAGGAAGTACTGAGTCCTCGATTAGATAGATCTCTAATTGGTGTTACAATATTGTAATTAAAGCATGCTTATACGCCTCTGCCTCTACAAGTGATTTGTTTTATGTCTGATTAAACAGGGAGTCCGGCAGCCTCGAGGAGGCCAGGACATCACCGCTGATTGAAACACTGTATTATTCTTTGTTATAGGAAAGAGATGATGAATCACATCCACTAGAAAACACTGTGGGCCAAATTAATCTTTAGAGTAATTGCTGCTGGAGTTGGGGAAATTGCAACAGGGGTGAATTTGGCCTCGAGTACATAAGCTCTATCTGTATATCACACAGTTAAACAAATACTCATTTGAATGTGCAGTCTGGCAATTACACAATCAGACAAATGCAAGTAACTTAATCTGCATTTGCAATCACTGTATAGCACGGGTGAGCTTATTTCACAGCCGTCGCTGCGAGAGGGCCTGCTCTGCTCAGGTGCTGCAGTCGTCTGGACAGGAATGCTTCACCCTGGGGCCTGCAGCAGCTCAGATGGCTGCCACGGGGTGCTGTGTCCGTGCTGCAGGGAGCCAGAGGTGCCTGGGAGGTCCTTGAGAGAGCCTTGCTGGCCGGCAGAGGGTCTCCATCCTTCAGCATTAGCTCCTCGAATCTGGCTGGTTCCTAGCAGCAAGCCCTTTGGGGGAGCAGGTAATCCTACATCTTGAAGAAGTCGAAGAAGAAGAGAGCGGAACGGGAGCCTTCTGAAATTAGTCAGCTTCAAAGCATGAAAGCTTCCTATGTCTTTTTAAGAAACCACCTCCTTAGAACTTGGCAAGTGCAGCGCTTTATTACTTATCTCTTTGCTACATGAGTGGGCGACTGTACTTCCTGATTCGGCTCTTCGATATGGAGAGATCAGCAGCATAGGTCTGCAGGGGACAGCGACTCCTCGCCTACAGAAACTAACAAATAAGAATCGAGATGCGTGCATCTTCTGGCTGCCACAGAAGTCCAGGCATATTAGACTCGTAGCCAAAGGCAGACGTGCAAACAGCTCTTTACCAGCTGTTTCCATGTTACAGTTGCAGCAACTGAGGCACAAATCAGTTACTCGTCTTGCTGGAGTTTGTGATGAGCACAGAATCAGCAGCGTGCAGCAGGTCTCTTCGCCTCCTGCTGCACTCACTTTTCAAAAGGGGAGAGTCCAAAAGGAGAGAGATGAGCAGGGAAATGAAACGCACCACGTTCTGTTAAAGCAGTGTTAGGGATAAGAACTGAAACAAGCCATGTACGGGAATTCAAAAGCAAGGGGTTTCCATAGCAGCATTGCTTGGCCATATTGTATATACACTACTTTGCATTGCTCTCATGATATCAAAGGCATGGTCTAATATCTGTGCGTGCAATATGTCTGAATCAGAGTTGCTATGAAACTTAAGGCTGAATTACACCGCAGAGGCATATTCTTGTGCAGAGCTGGGAGGAAATAACAGAATGAGGTTTTGTTGAGATTTTTCTCTGGTGATACATTTTTCTTAGAGAACTGCTGATTTGCCAAAGCTGCTGCTATTTTCGGGAAATGTTGGTTCTGGTTTTGTATCCCATCTTGGAGAAAAAAAAAAAAAATGTGGAGAAAAGTTTTGAAACTTCAGATGCCCCGGTGTTTGAAAGTTCTCAATATTGTAATCCTGTCCTTCAGAGCGATCAGTTCTTTTTAAGTAAATCGCTACAAAATATGTCTAAGTTTGAAGTGAAGTGCTTCAAGAAGATAAAATGAAATCTTGCCTTTGATTCATTTGATCACAGTTTCTTGGTATAGGTTGTGAAAGCAATTCTTCCCCTTAATTAGGTTTGGAACAATGGTTTGAAATCTCTGAAAGTTTCAGAGGAAGAGAAAGCCTTCCCCTCGCTTCATTCAGCGGGTGAGGAGATCCCAGGCAGGGGAGCTGCTGCCTCTCCCTGCTGAGTTCCCCACACCTTCCCACCTCAGTGTGCGCTGCAGGCATTGGGCTCCTCTGTGCAGCACAGATCTTCCCTGTGCTCAGCACCGCTCACAGCATCTTATCCATGCTCTGAAGCTCTTCAGGGCACAAGGAGGGATGTTCCACCCAGGATTGAAAGGAGCACTCGCGCTCCTGGAAAAGCCCTGCGAGTTGCTTCAGCATCATCCTTTCTGCTGGCTGCAGAGTTCCCTCACTGTCAGCATTCCCAAATGCTGGTGGGGCCTGCATGCCAATGTCTCCTTTCCTCCTGTAGCCTGCATGCCGATGTCTGCTCCTTTCCCTCTGCTCCCTAATGTTGGAATTGCCAAGCTTTTGCTTGCGCCTGAAGAGTTCAGACTTGCTTTGCCTTGCGTTGAAGCCATTCTTGTTTAGGGAAGAGACTGCAAGAAGGGGTGTGGGATAGAGGAGAAAAGATGACAGCTTGTTTTTGCTGCATGGCAGTGACAGATGCCGGGTAATAGACAGAGGCAAGCTGACAAACATCTGAATGAGTGGAAGAGACTCCTAACCCAAAGGGAGGAGTTGTGGTTTAGGTTAAAGCCACAAAGGAAGTGAAGGAGGTTACCACTTTCCTGTCTGTGGGCAGGAGGTTCTCCTTGTGATCATTTGAAGGCTTAGCTGTAGCTCGTTCTTCCCTAGGAACATGCTCATCCGTGTACTTCTTGAAAAGCATTCGATCTGGCTTCTGATCTCGGGAGTGCCAAACATCCCCTTTATCCACAGAAGTCAGCAGGAGCCGAGAGTTAAAGAACTGGAAATCGCAGCCTAATTTATGGAGCCAGATTTTTTTCAAGCGCATTGTTCAGCCACATGTTTTGTGTGGTGCTAGGGCATGTAGTACATTTCTCCTTGCCTCCTCCCCTAGCGGGTTGCACTCGGAGGTTTTGTTGTGAGTATCGGTACCCCGGGGGCTGCTGGCTGGCTGGCTGGCTGCGGGCTGTAGCTGTTTTGTCCCTGAGCAAGTTGTGCAGCCTGATCCGGCGCTCTCGTGTGCTGGCGTGGGGCAGACTGGATGCCATCGGATACCTACCGGCGTGGCCTGTGATCGATGTTTCCCTTGATTTTCACGGCGTGCCTTACTTTTAAAGACTCGGAGGTTCTATCTGTACGTGGTGGAGAAGTTTGTTGTCTCAGTTCAATGGTTTTGCTGCTTGCCTGTGAGGAGAGCGACTGGTTAACCCCGGTGTGCTGCAGGAGGCATGCCTAGAGGGAGATGAAAGTGAACAGGACTGCCCTTACAAGAAGGCAGACCTTATCCTGAACCCGAGCATGGCCGTGAGAGCTGGCTGTCTTAACCCAAGCTCTCAGCTGGCTTCTGCACAGTGAGAAGCCCTGTCAGTGACAACGACTTTAGTTTGTGCTGCCAGGACCTTCTGAGCACTGTGCACTACTGTACATGAGAAGAGCATCTGAAAGGCGCTCTCTGTAGAGCCATTATGTATTCTGTGGTCTCTAACCTTCCATTAGCAGATCACCTTAGCCCCTAACCCTGTCACTGGGATGCGGCGGAGTCATTTCATCTACAAGGTGTGAAAATCATATTTGACCATGTGAGGGTTGTCGCTCAGTCAGGTGCACTACAGTCTCTATTTGTTTGTTTGTTTGTTTTCTAGAAAAAGACTTTGTTAGAACTACAGGATATCATTAAAGATTTATTTGTGGCAAATGCATCCTTTTTTTTTTTTTTTTTTTTTGCAGAGACCTTCACAGTATTCATTTCAAGTAGAATTTCCTCCTCTGTTTTAAAATATTTCCTTTGCCTATGGATTTTTGTGTTACTCGCTGTGCGCAGTGCTTTCCCCAGACTACACTATTGAGCCGAGGTTCCTTGCTGACAGCTTTGAGGGACTGCTTTTGAAGCCAGAAAGTCAATTTGCTGTGTCCTGAGCTGTCACCCAGCACTGCATCCTTCCTGCTCCAGGTTGTATTCTGGCATCTAACAGAGCTGTGGGTTTGCCTTCGACTTATGTCAGTGTGTCCCCAGACGGTTCCGGCAGTAGCCCAGAGCTTGAAGTGGGAGCTGTTTGTTTGAACTGATATGCACCAGCCCTCGCCGTGCCCTGCAATGAGGCCCCAGACCACTGTAATGCTGGCAGGGAAGGAGCTCTGTGATGGCTAGCTGAGATGGGGGATTCAGCCATCTTCTGGTGGCTCGTGCTCGTCAGACATTGGAGGGCTGGTTCAGAGCTTCAAGCATCTGGCTGATGGTATTTGGCTTTGTTTACTGTAGTGCTATAGCCTTAGGGCCGCAGAAAGTGCAGCTTTATTGAAATCATTGGAGTTGTGCTTGCTTATGGCAGCAGGCAACTGGGGACGTGTTTTTTTGGAGCATGTTGCCAGGAACATAAACCCTTTTCTTTGGGAGATGCTTTGTAAGGATGTGAGTGCCTCATGTGAGTGCCTGGGAAACATTGTCCTAATGGAAACAAGATGCAAAAACGATTGGGTCTCAGAACAACTGTTATTTCTCCCCTACATTTGTGACTTACCAAGTCTGCCTTCTGAAGGTTCTGGACAATATATGCACCACTGAAAACTGGGATGCCATAGAGGACACAGCAGCCTCTGTGTGTGGGGAGATAGTGAACCAGGGAAGGAAGCGAGCTGACTTGCGTGGGACCAGGGCAGGCAGCAGTTGTGTTAAATGGGCCAAGTGGCAGCAGTCTTTGTTGTTGCCTCATTCTTAAGCTGAAGGTACCTGTGCTTCAAGGTTCAAATGCTTACAAGAGATTCGTGCTGCACCCTTTGATGCTGGATACTTATGTAAAAGCAATTACCAAAAATTCAAGTGGTTCTTGAAAACAGTGTGGCCAGAGTATTACCTGCAGTCCTTGTTTGCTGGCTGGACTTCTGGCATTCTTTTTGTTGTGGCCTAAGAGAAAGGACAGGCACAAGCTGCAGGCTGCCTGCAGGAACAGCCCGTGTTGCAGGCAGCTGTATATCCCATGAAGGTAACATTAGCTGGGCAGGTCCCCTCTGCAGCACCGTCTCACTTGTTAAATAGATGCTCTGAGATATAAGGATGTAGACAGAAAAGAAACACGCTGTCCTAGGTGTCTCTCAGGATCTGCAAGGCAGGTATTGTGAGCAGATGCATCCATACAAAGGAATAAACAGACATAATTTAAAAGAAGCTGGCAGATTTTGTGCTCAGATGGACTAGGAACTTGCACACAGTCTGTTCTTGCGGTTCAGCTGTGAGAGGCCAACACCTTCAGCAGAGAGTGACTAGCAAAACGTTTGGACAGAAGTATGTCCAGTCATGACATCTGTTGCTAAAGTAGTCCAAGTGCACAAGTGAAAATGCAGGACTGGAGTGAAGCATTTATGTAGCTATGCCAAAACTCTCAAGTGCCCTCTAATAGAGATGGGTATAAGATGCCTGTTTTTGTTGGTATGGTCTTCTGTCATCTGGGATCTTGCAGATCTGAAAAGCTTCCGCTGATTATTGCAGGAGAAAGTCAGCAGCACGTGCTGATAGTAAAGCAGTGTCTGAAGAGCAAGGGGGAAATCTGATTGTTTTCTATGGAGAGTTTTCACTGTTTTATGTAATCTTTGTGCAGCACCTATAAATCAGTGACTAGCACTTCTCGAATGTATTGCCTTCATCAAAAGCTGTTTGAAACAACAGGTAGCACCTATTCATTCAGTCTGAGCTCCCCTGACATTTTTAAATGACAGATAATGAAAACTGTCTTCATTATAACTCAAGCAATTTCATCAGGCTGTCACCAGCAAACAATGGCAGACTAGAGACTGAGCAGCCCTCAGCACCGCTCTCCTCAGCACCTGTGCAAATTTGCACGTCTTTTGGGGTGCTAGGATGTGATGCAAAATGTGGCCGACTGCGGTCTGTTTCCATCCAGCTGAGGAGGGGATTCCTGGGCATCGAGTCAGAGCAGCCTTTCCTGCTGCTTCTGAGAAGCGTAAGGAGGGGTGATTTCTCAGGTGAGAAGATTTCTAGTATGCGAGGCACTTGCGGTCAGTAGGAGCACGTTAAAACACGTCTTGTCTGGAAAGCAGCGGTCAGACGGCATAAAAATGGAGCGCAAATGTGAGAATGATCGTGGGTGAGAGACGTGGCTTATCTCACAGAGTGCTGAATTCTGCACTGCCTTCAGTTTATGAATGGATTGAAAGCACTGTGCCAAGCAGAGCATATTGCAGTTGTCTAATCCTAGGTGACAGAGGCAGGCATGATAGTAGGCAGAGCCGCATCCAAGAGGACTCATCAGATCAGTCCAGGCAGCCTGGCATTACCGCTACCTGATCTGCGGGAATCGGTCCCAGCCCCTGAGTCTGAACTGCTAAAGGGAAACCTGGTTGCAGGAGCAGCTGTTCCTCTGTGCTGCTAGCTTATCTTGCCCCGCTTGTCTCTCCCCAGCCAGCATTGCTTCAGGCGTGCTTGAGCTGAACGTCAGTCACTCGGGTCCTTCTCACCTCGCTCCCCCCCATTCACAGGCTTAACCCGGCTGCCCCCCGCAGTTAGTTTAAGAGGGAGCAGAAGGAGCATCTCCCAGCAAAACATCGTTTGTATGAGACGGCCGTGGTATGGAAGAGGCTGGCGCCGGGGAGTGAATTATAGGGGCACGGGGAGGAAAGAGGCTGCGGTAGAGAGGGTTGTTATTGAAGCACACGGGGAGCCAAATGACTGAGATAGAGGGTGTAGATAAATAGTTAGAAATAGCCACAACGGTGTGATTTGGAAGGAAAATCAGTCACTGCGTCAGCCTCCAGTGGCGCTCAGTTTAGGAGACGAGTGGTAAATTACAGGCAGGTTAGGGCTGCGAGGACGTCGGTGACCCTGCGAAGTGCTGGGGAGAGAAAAGTTGCGGTAGCAGGGAGTAAGATTCAGATCTCATCTATCTGAGTATGAGTATCTCAAGGTGAAATAACAGAAGGAGAGGAGGCGGGAATATTGATTTCTGCCTCACAAAACAGACAACAACGCCTACTTTTTCATAGCAAAAATTTAACCGTTCGCTTTAATGGGCCAGTCTGCAGTACCGTGGGGGCTTGGTTTCTTCTTCATGTGCAATCTAGAGGGGAAATCATGCTGAAGTTATTTTTATTTTATTGTAGCCTCGTGGGAGAGATGTGAGCCACGTTTTACCCTCAAACATCTGTGCGCTGACTGTAGGGGCAGCTGTGGCCTGTGGTGCTGCTGCCCCGTTGTGCAGTGGGCGGGCACCCCAAGCAGCCAGATGCTGGAGATACAAGGAGCCTGTTATGCCAAAAGGGCTGTTGTACATGTTGACCACAGATGACTTCTGCCTGCCTGTCTGTCTGAAAGCAGGCTTAGCCTTCTTCCGTTTACCCTGTGAAAAGGATGCTCCTAATGAAAGGTGCTTTCTTCAGCTCTTCGGGACATTTGCAGAAGTATTCCTTCGGGGTTGACATTCTGTTCGGTTGGTTTGATGCCACGAAATTGCACCCCTACGCAGTGGGGCAGGCATTAGAGAGCTATGTGGCTGTGCTAGGGTGCTTGCTATCTTGGAATAGGCTCATCAGGTGGCTGAATGGAAGCGGGAGGTGAGCTTGGCAATTTTCTGGGCTGCAGCCATGCCTATTCTCATTGCAGTCAAAGACAATCATACGCATACAAAGGGAGTGTAAAGTGATGGCTGAGAATCTTAAAATGCTCAAGGGCCAGGCAGTTCCGCAGCCAGATTCTCCTGGCAGGGCCACAGCGCTTGCTGTATGTTGGCGGTTCTCTGTAAAACATAGGAGCAGTGTAATGGGAACAGCGTTCCTGGGCAAACATTGGTTTTGGAACCTCCTGTGTGCCAAATTTTGCCACCTCTGTTTTGTATCAATTCGTATTTTTCATGCAGTGCATGAGCATATGTTTCCCCAGATTCTGTTTACCTGATTTCCCTTCTGATTCAATATCTCTTCTCTCTTCCTTCCTTTTTTTTTTTTTTAATCACAGAGGATAAAGCTGAGCATTTCTCTGTACTGCTGCATAGCATTTGCCTCGTACCTGCTTGTTGACTTTGGAGATGACTCTTTAAATAAGGCAAGAGCTTCCTGTGCCATACTGTTACAATGTGTGGGATTTGTTCATCACATTTCAGTTTTGTTGTGGGATAATTTGAACATTGGATGTGTAAATAGAAGTTTACTTGTGTTAAGTGTAAGAAGTGTTTGTCCTGGGGAGGTGAGTTGAGTCAGCCCTTGAAGAAGAGCAGATCAACTAGAAGGCTGCCCGGAGTTGCGTTTCTGTCATGTATTTTAACCACAGGTCTGGCTCAGTGCTCCAGCCCAAACCTGATTAGGGCTCAGGTTGTTTGGAGATTGATGAGTGAATAGGAGAACACCAGATTAAATGCTTCTCTGTGCAGATAGAAATAGTGAGAGTGAGGCATTACTTGCCCAAGCTGAGTTTGCCATCGTCTGTATGCTGTTGCCACAGGGTGATGTTGTGCAGCCTGCACTGCCAGACTTCCTAGCAGACATCTGCACCCTCTGCAGCCAGCAAGGCAGTGGCAATCTGTATAGGTGAGCTACAGGTGGCTTTATGCCAGGAGCGGGGACAGAAGTAGGGATGTTTTAAGTGTGTTTTTGCAAGAAGGTGTGTATGTGTCTGCATATATATACACATGGATATTGTTAGAGATATGTTTGCTTTTCCCTCCTCTGTGAGTTTGTACGGTTCCACACACATCAAGGTGCAGAGGGACCATTCACCTGAAACCAGTAAGGAATGTTCTTTGGTGTTTGCAGGTTTGAGGATCGACAGCACTGTCTGGGCTCAGAGTAATGTCTAATGCTAAAAGAAACTGAACTACAAACAAAGCCACAACCATCTGCCCCCCTCCCCCTAATCCCCATTTCCTCATCTTTCTGGAATGATTTATAACAGTGAAAATGTTTTTTTGGAAGAGGCGTTTTTTCCAAGTTAACAGTGGATGTTAAACTACACTTTGCCGTGGTCCTTTGCTGTGGTCCTTCTACACTATCCAGATTTAGATTTCATCCCACAGCACAATCCATGAAGATGTCTCCCCTGTACCGAAGCAGAAAGATCATGGCACTGTGAGAACCATCATCACCTGACTTCCTCACAGAACGGGGTGTTTTCTTTTGAAGAAGGCTCATTAGAATGCAAAGCCATGTAAAACTCGAAGCTCATAAGATGAAGATTTCATAGAGTGCAATCTGCCTGTGGTCCCATGGCTCCAGAGCAAGAAGAGGGCAAAAAGCCCCAGACCCAAAGCAAAAAAAGCAAAGCATCCTCCTGGTGATTTGTGTTCTTCATTTCCAACCATGCTGGCATTTTACACTGACTTTGCACAGGTGTATGTGAATAAAGAGTCAGGAAGCAGTACGGAGAGCAAAGCACCTAAGGAGTTAGTGGAGCTTTCCTGCTGGAAGGTTATGATCGCACTGAAAGTGGGAAATCTTGCCTCAGCAGACAGGAAATATGTGATGCAATTTCAGCACAGGGTTGCTGGAGATAAAATAGCCCATAAACTGAAAAAAAAAATGGAGGGAACACTTTGCATGGCCAACGTGTGCCATGTCAAAGCTAGTGAAGAGGGAGCCTTTGACTGCAGAAGCAGTAGTGTACTGACCACGGTATGTGGTTACTGCATCCCATTCCTGTAGGAAGGAGCGTATGTCCCTGATCCTGGAAGTAATAACTGTCTGCAAATTCTTCTGAGTGGTGGCAGATTTTCTTGAGGGAACATTTTTAAGCATCAGTGGCTGAAAAGGCACAATCTGCTGTTTCACTTGAGGTGATGTTTCTTTCACGTGGAACAGTTGTGTGGTTAGAGCTGGTTTAGCTTCAGAGAGTGGATGATCAGCAGGGCGTAACTTCAGACGAGAGTCATGCCTCCAACTTCCACATGCTAAGGCTCCATGTTGCCATTTCTCCTGCCCTCAATCTCATTTTCAAAAATTCCTCTTCTTCAGATGTATCCACCTCCTCCAGTTGTGCCAGTTCAGCCACTTGCTGAGATGAAATCTGCATTGGAGCTGGTCTGGCATTAAGGGGTTTTCTTGTTCATAAGGCTTTTGAAGAGAGGTTGGATTATTTAAATGGCTCACCTGTGAGCGTAGCTACATGAACTGTTTGACTGGCACCAGTGAGTGGCAGGGACTGTGTGAGAGAGAGGGTGGAAGGATCCTCTATGTCTGCTGCAGATGGAGTAGTGAAATGGAGCCACACACTCTTAATATTGTTTGCATGAGTAGCTCCATTGTATTTCAGTGGGACTCTACTTACACATGTAAAACTCTGTATTTGCAGGGCCAGGCCCCTAATGAGCATAAAAGCTGGAATTGGGGTGTGCCCGCATCTATAGCAAGTGTAATGCAAATGCATTTTGCTGGCTGGCCTATCTCGTCTAATCTGTTCTGCAGAACTGGAGCTCCTGTAGCAACTTTCCTTAGGCTTGGTTCGCACTGATGGAAGAGGAACCTGCTTCTGAGTTGAAAAGCTGGTCTTTCTGACACTGCTGCTGCCAGGGAGCTGTGAGGAGAGTGTATCTGGGGTGGTGAGCTGCACTGTTTCCAAGGTGTTCCTGGATTTGCTGGAGCACTCTGCAGAGCCAGGACAGCTGCCTTCTCTGCTGTTATAAGTATGGCGAAAGGAAGGCAAGCCTTATGGTAAGGTGATGCTCTCCAGATTGGCCAGGGCAGTTCCATGCTCTGGGGCTTGACTTCCCTATCGTACAACCTGTTGTCACAGTGAACATCATTTGGGAGCCTCTTGTTGTTAGTTCCCATGGTAAAACCCTTCGAGGACAGCACCAGGGAACTCTCGGCTGAGAAGCCCTGCCTTGGGAGTTCGCTGCTTGTGGCTGTTTGCTGTGGCAAATTCCCAAAGGCGGCGGGTGCAGCATCAACTTAACTCTTGAGGGTGAAGCAGAACACCTTGATAGTTGCTATCCGGAGCCCCAAAGAGAGGAAGGAAGAGACATAAAGCCGTTGGAGGGGAGAGGCTTGGTGTGGTTATTTGAGACCGCTGCCTGCAGAGTTGCACAGTCATTTATAACTGTTTGAAATGCGGGGGGATGGGGTTAGGGGGATGGGAGGGGAGCCAGAGGAACCACAGCATATGTGAGCTCGGAGCATTTTATGCTCCCTTTCCCCCTGTAGCTCCTCCAGGGAGAAGACAGCAAAGTACTTGGCCAGAGGAGGGATGAGAACAAGAGCAGCAGCCCGCTAACACCTCGCTCTTATCGCTGCTGTTGTATTTGTCAAGCCTGAAGCACGGGATAGGATTTCCGAAGATGCCTTCAGTAAAATGAGGCTGGGTGCCTGGTTTTTTTAGTCTCCTTAGGAAAATCCCAGCCCTTACCACCCAGGGTAAGCGAAGGTTCCTCTTCAGCAAACCACAATGGCTGCGTGATATCAATGAGGGCAGGATTGGCTCTTAGGCCTGCAGCACCATGGGTGTGTCTGATCCGTACATTGTGTTTTGCTGCCTTGACCTGGGCATTCTGTGAAGCCTCTCCATTTGCTGAGCCACCTCCAGAGTGGGAAGTGGGAAGGAGAGGAGAAAATGTAGGTGTTACCAAAAATGAAGGCCTGTATCAGCGTAAAAGCGGGTAAGGCTTGCGCGTCAGTGAGCTGAGCCGGTGGCAACAGAGGTGGTAGTTCTAAGCAGAGCTGAGCAGTTTGGTTTCACCAGTATTTCCACAGCGTTACTGATCGCAGCGGGAAGGTTCCTCTAGGGCTAGCAATGGTGGGTGGGTTGGAAAGGCTGGCTGGGGACTGGGAGTGCCAGCTTGGGGTCAGGGATCCTGGGAGCAGACTTGTGTGGAAAATGTAGGCCAGGAGTCAAAGGGCTGTCCAGGGTCTGCAAAAGGAAGGGTTGAAGGCTGCTGCTAAGAAGTATCCACCTTGAGGAAGAGTGTCTAATAGCTTACCAGGTTCGGGTTAGCTACTGTTGCAGTGTTCAGGAGGCTGTAAAGAGGTCTTGCTTTTGGTTGTGTGAAGGGGATGGGCAGGGACTGGGGAGGAGGAAAGGGCACCTGGGGAACGAGGACAGAGAGGGTTTCATCTGCAAGAATGGCACCCTGTGGTGTCAGGGCCGCCTTCTGGGATGGCGCTAGAGGTGGGAAAGGGACCTGGCGCTGCAGGTCATCTGAGGATAGAGGGAGAACCCACTGCGTTTCTGTTCGCTTCGGGTGCTTTGGCGAAACAGGTTATTCAAGCATTGCGGATATGCAAAAACCAACAGCCTGCTTTCCCCAGTGAGACTGCAGTGGTTCCAGTGCACCTCTGTCAGCCGCGGGGTGGAAAGATCTCGCTTGTAGCCCCCAGGACCGTGGGACGTGTGTTCGGGACAGGACCCCGTGGCACACCTGCGCGCCGACAGATTGTTTGCCATTTGCTGCCCGCTTTCTTCTCTCGGCTGCCGGCTGCCGCCCGGCCTGATGCTGCCTTCAGCAGAAGAAGCTCTCGGCTCTCTTCAGGAGCGCGTGGAAAGGAATTCTTACGGCCGGCTTCAGCGACCCGAGGGAGTGCGGTTCCCTGACGGCCGTGCCCGCTGGGGGGCCGTTAGAAGGCGGGCAGCCCGCGGTGGGCGCGCCGTCTCTTTAAAAGGGGCGGAGGGGCGGGGTCACCGCGGGCGGGGGCGGGGCTATACGAAGGGAGGGGGGGGGCGCGGCCAGCGGGAGGTCGGGGCGGCGCTGCTTGCAGGCGCGGGGGGCGCGCGCCTGTCCCTTTAAGAGCCCGGCTGCTACCACCGTGCGGGCGAAGGCGGGAGGGGAGCGCGTGCGGGGGGACAGGGGAGGGAGGGGAGGGGAGGGGAGGGGAAGGAGGGGGGGGGGAAGGGGCGCAGTCCCCGCCCCCTCGCTGGGGAGGGGCGGGCCGGGAGGCCGGGCGAGACCACTGCCCGGAACGGGGAGTAAGAGGCGGTCCCGCCGCCGGAGTGAGTCGGGGACGGTACCATTCCCGGGGCGGGGCGCGCGCGACGGGCGGTACCATCGCTCTCCGCGGGTTGCGGGACGCGGCGGGAGGGGGGAGGCGGGAGGG
>JAPSGF010000071.1:14685-25072 GCA_035772895.1 Perdix hodgsoniae
GGGGGGGGAGGCGCCGGCGGACAATGGAGCCTGTGTGTGTTTGCGGGAGGGGGAAGGACCCGCCGCCGCCGGGGGGGAGACGCCGCGCCGCCCCCTCCCGCCCGGGGCTGAGCCCGGCCGCGGCCCCCGCCCCTCCCCCAGCGGCCGGCGGTGAGTGAGGGGAGGCGGCGCTCGGCCACCGCCCCCCCCCCCCTCCACCCCCTCGCCACCATCATCACCGCCACCCACCCCCCCCCTTCCCTTCAACCGCCCCCCGGCGACGGCCGCCGCCCGCCCAAAGTTTGAGAGTTGGGGGCCGGGGGCAGAGCGCCGCCCGCGGGCTGGGGGTGTACGGCGGCGGCGGGGCGGCGGCGCGGGGATGCGCGGCGGGCGGGCGGGGGGGATCGGTGCGTGGGGCTGCGCAGAGGTGCACGCGATGCTGAGCTCGGGCTGCCCCGGGGGCTGCGGGGAGGGGGCCGCGCTGTAGCGGAGCCCGCGGGGCTGCTGCGCGCGGAGGGCTGAGCTGGAAGCCGTGCGTTATGAGCGACGGGCTCCGAGGTGTGTGCCGGGGCTGCTGCGTGAAGAGAGGCGCTGGGTGCGGCACGGGGGGCTTCGGGGCCGAGTCCCAAGAGGGGATGGGGGGACCCTTTCGGGGCTGCGGGCGGGGGGGGGGGGGGGGGGGGGGGGGGGGGGGGGGCTTGGGTGCGGGGGGGGTCTGTGATCTCGGTGTCCGCGTGAAGGGATGCGGAGAGCTGTACGGCAGCACGAGGTATGCTGGAGTTGGTACGGGAGGAGGGAATGTAGCCAGGGGAGGGTGCGAGGAAGCGGGGCTGGAGCGGCTGGAAGGAGAAAGCCAAGCTGCGGGGAAGCGCTGGCAGTCAGGGAGTGGGTTACGAAGGGCTTTCGACAGGAGGGAGGTGTACCTGTGTCTGCCAGGGGGTCTGGAGCCGGGGGGCGGCACGTGCAGTTGAGGGGTGAAAGCACAGGGAAGCTGAGCCTGCGGTGTGGGGCTCTTTGTGAAGTAGTTGCACGAGGGGAGCCTGGGATATCAGAAGTGTGGGAAGAGGTCTGATGTGTAGGGACTGCGGGCAGGAGAGGGATCTGAAGGCAGATGAAATGGTCTGTTTGTAAGAGTTTTTACTAGACACTGTACGTGTGTGCGAGATGGGGAGCCTGTGCCCTGACCTACTGCGGAGGAGTAGCAGGGGCTGTCAGCAGAGTGAGGGAGGCTTCTGGAGAGATGCTGCAAGTTCACAAGATCCTTCAGGGTTGGATGATGGGAAGAATCAGAGAGTGGCTTGGGTTGGAAGGGACCTTAAAGTCCACCCAGCTCCAACCCCCTGCCATCGACAGAGTTGCCTCCCACCAGCTCAGGCTGCCCAGGGCCCCATCCAGCCTGGCACCGAGTGCCTCCAGGGATGGGGCATCCACAGCTTCTCTGGGCAGTCTGTTCAAGAATGGTGCTGTAGAGTCCAGATGGTAAGGGAAGTGATGGGACAGGTAGGTACATGCAAGCAGTGAGGCTCCACTTGTGGGGTGAAAGAGTGTCCTGTTCTTCTGTGTGGTCCAACCTTCTTTTCCCGAGGCCATCATGTACTGCATGATGACTGACCATTTGGGATGTGGGAGAGGGGTGGTGTTCTGAGAGAGTAGACAAAGCATGACACAGGACACAGATGGGGAGAATCAGATGTGACAGTCAACTGTGGGTTATTGTTTGGGCATAAAACATGAAGGTGGTATAGTTACGTGGTTAGTGGTGGCTTAGTAGTAAAAAGAATGAGCAGTTGGTCAGGAAATTGGCATGAAGCAAAGAGAAGAATTATCAACTAATAAGCGAAAGTAGGGAGTTGGTTGTGGAACGATTCTAAGCCTGCCAGCATGAAAGGGAAGATCCTTTTATTCTCTAGATGCCAAACCTTGCTTGGAGTCAGAACAAGACCCTTGCCTTCTATGAGAGGAGCAGCAGGTCTCGTAGCACTCACTTTGGAAAGCAGCAGCTTCTCCTTGGTTGGGGCAGTTGTTAACCTCACCGACTTGGGGCTGAGGACAGGAGGCTGTACCAAGTAAGGTTTGTCTCGCCAAGCCTTGTGGATGACGAGCTGCTCTGCTGCCAAAATAGAGTTGGAGGAAGCAGAGAAAACAGCTCTTCCAGTTCTGAGGGGTTCCAGCAATGTTTTTATTTTCCTTTGTAAGTATTTTGTCCTGGATTTCTCCATGAAAAGCCCACACATACGCTTTAGGAGTTGTGAAGCATCCTTAAATGCATCAACCTTTAAAACCAGGAAAAGAAGTGAAGCTTATTTTCTTCTATTTTGTTGGAAGTTAACATTCAGCCAGTGATTGCTCAACACGTTACAAAAACAAGTATTGGGAAGCTAAGTAATGCGCTAGGTGAAATCAAATAAAAAGAAAAAAAAAAACAAACAACCCACAGGGTATAGAATGAAAGAAGCGACATACCTAAAGAGCTTTAGTCCTGTCTTCTTTCTATGCATCTCCAGCCTTAGATTAGGGCTGTAAGGCCTGTTTGCAGTGACATGGTGCTACAGGTGTGGGGCTGGTGGAGCTGTGTAAGGGCTGGCAGGCGGCTGTTGCACCTTCATCCACACAAGTGCACGTGTGTCCGAGTACCACAGCAGCTTGATCAGCTTTCTCCTGAAAATGATAGGAGCTGAGATATTACAGCGGTGTGATATCACACCATTGGTGTGATGGCTCTGGTTGTTTTGGTTTTTGTTTTCACTTAGCACCGATCTCCAAAAAAGATGATTTGCAATGAATGTGACCTTTTTTCTAACTCAGGGCATAAAAATGGCTCAAGGGCTCATATTTTTCTCCCCTTGCTGGCTCCTCCTCAAACAACAAAAGAAAGGCAGCATTCTTATTTTAAGCTGGAGTTAGCAGCGGTGTCAGTTTTGGGATCTGGGAATTTTCCCACTGAGGTGGGGCTTTTGATGGTGGTTTTTCGTCGGTTTTTTTTTTTTTTTGTGGCAAAGGGGTCTTGGGATCTTGGATCTCACTTCACTGTTGTGAACTCTTAACACCTTAATTGAAGGGGTGGAGATGCTGAAGCATTAACAAAGACCTCCTTTATCCAAAATGTTAATCAATCATTGACGTTAAATAAGTGTGAACAAAACCAACTAAAAAAAACCCTAAACAAGTTTTTGTCTAAGTCCCCCCCCCTCCCCTCCCATTCAGTTGCTCGGTCTTTAGTCCGGTTAGAGTTAGCAATTCTTTTGGGGGTGTCCTTCATGCCTGCGTACATGTACTTGGTTTTGACAGCGTGTGGTAGAAGTTATGTTTCTGACTTCCCAGTATCTACCTTTTTCTTTGCAAGGCAAATTATTTGCTTCACAGATGCAATAGAATTGTTTGGAGAGAAGATGCGCGCTGCTGCGATGCGAGGGAAATAGCAGGAATGTGACGGTGGGGTTGTAACCATTTTCTTGCGGGGGAAGGGTGCGTGCATGGTGCCTCTGGGGGCTTTTGTGAGGTTTGGGGAAGATGCTTTTCTTTTGGCTCTTGTGGTCGGTTCACTTGTTTGTCGGTCAACACGGTCTTCTAGGCAGGACCTGAATTTTAATGTGGACGAAAATAAATAGGTTTCTGTTCATACAACCAGAAACTTTGTAGATCTGTTCTGTATATTATGAATACAAAGAGCGTGGACTCTTTCTTCCCCTCGCTTTCCTCCCTCCCCATCTTGCATTGAATCTTCGCAGTTCACGTACTTGAATTATTTTCAGTTCGTCCACAGCCAGAGGAACTGTGTTTGTCACTGAATATCCAAGTATAGAAACTGAGGCACCTATAAGCCACAGGGCTAAAATATTCATGTGCAACGGTTTGTGTGAATGATTTGTATGTCTGAGGTGGATAAGAATGGAGGAACCTTTGATCCGTTTCTAGCTGTTCAAAGACCTGCTGCTCTATAATATGTTGAATTTCCATTTGTTTCTTGAGTTCCTAACACACTTGGCAGTTCTGTTGCCTTACAAACTGCGTGTGGCTTTAGAGTTGGTCTTTTATAAATTCAGTGGGAAAAAAAAAAACAACACAAATTCCTTATCTTTATCTTAAGGAGAAACCGACGCTCAGATGAGTATTCAAACTCATTCACATCCTAAATGTCAGCTATGTTACCCAGCAGGATTTGATCTCTCCCACTTTCTAGAAGTTTACCAGGATTTCTTCAGAGCAAGGCAGGCAGCCTTCATAAAATCCTGCTATCTAGTTTGCATGGCCTTGGACTTCACAGAAATCTCGGTGCCTCAGTAAGATCTGTGGTCTGTTTACATAGATATCAAGTCCTTTAACCCAGCAAGATTTGCTGTGGGCTAGGATTTCCTGCTTACAAGCTCAGCTGGAGTCCCTCTAGTCTTCCTGCTGGCAAAATGAAGGTGTTAACTCAGGTTTTGAGTGCATTTTGTGAATGGAAGGAGATTTCTTTTGCTGTGGGTTTTTTTTTTCTCCTCATTTTTTTTCTTTGGTATGAGTACTGCTGTGCCTGTCGTGTTTAAAATGCCTTTCCTCATACCTTTACTTGTCTTGTTACGTTTTTCTTCTCCTGTTTTAATTCTTTTGGGACTGGATATTCATTGTGGCAGGGCTGTGCAAGCACAGAATGGGGACCCTGCACAGAATTTGGTATTGCAGATGATGTTGACAAATTTGAGCAAAAAAACCCCAAACACGTCTGTTGGGAGAATTTGGAAGTTTCCTTTAAGACCAGGACATCTTATAAACACTGGCTGTGTACCAGCAGCAAGACATAAGATGATATTTAAAGGTGTGCTGAATCCAAATTAACTGTCTCAATATTGTCTTTAAAATGATCATCGTTCGTATTTTTTTTTTCAGAAATGGGGTTGCATTTTCTGACTGTATCCTTACCTGTAGGCCTGTCTACCTGCTGTTCACATGCCTGTTCTTTCTCTGGCAGAGCTGGCTTTGGAGGAGCCTGGCTGCTGGACCCTGCACCAGTCTTTCCTTCGTGCCAGTGCTGCCTGAGCGGCTGGATGCTGAAATGGATCAAGGGACCCATCTGGGCTATAAGTAGCCTGGCCAAAAAAAAAAAAAAAAAAAAAAGGTTATATTTAGCCTGGATCAGTTTGCCAAAGTAGTTTGGTGTTTGGCCAGGCATGCGGTGGTACTGGCACATCAGGCAGCGTGGTGCAGGGGTGGAAGTAAATCTTGGTAGCTGCAGTCTTTTCAGCTGGCATTGCTGCCAAAAGGAACGCTCACCTAACTGTACCTCTAAGAGTCTGCTAAACTTGCTAAATGTTATTTACACCTATTTGTTACAGCTTCCCTTGCTTGAGAATGATGCCTTCAGCTTATCTTATCCTTTCTGCCAAAAATGTTTCTCATCCCCAAACGTGTGTGCTGCGTATGGAAAGAGAAGCCATGGTTAAGTGTTAGTGGGGGCAAAAAGAGGAGCGTGGCTGTTGGGCTGTGGAGAAGTTTCTGCTGCTTCACGATTGTCTGATGATACAGAACATGTAGTGTAAATTGCTGATAGAATATTTAGCGTGGTTGCAATTAAGCAGTGAAACTCACGCTGTGAGAATCATCAGGAGCAAGAATTCAACAAGAGTTAAAAGGATCAGATGTCTGTAGGAATATGAAGAATATTCAATTATCATAATCAGTGACAGTAAAAATTTTGGAAGAAGTATTAAGCCTGTGATCTAAACCTTGAATTTATTCTGCTCTAACAGATGTGCTTCTATATTGGGAAGAGAGGGGGAGGGCAGGGGTTGTTTTGCCTGCCTTTACCATGGCGGTCTTGCACGCTTCTCTGGAAACTTGATTGGTACCAGAATTTGAGATGTGCCTTTAAACTGCACAGGCTTCTGGTTTTATCTTGGTGCCCCTCCTGAAATCTGGTCTGAGATTCTAAACCAAGGCCGTGGTGAAAGGTGACCTGCTGCTCCCCGAGTTGTTACGTTTGCTTCACTCCTGCTTCTGCGAGTTGTTCCCCGGAGCTCTGTTTTTCTTCTACTTTGATGGCACTCGCTGAATTTATTTTAAAGGCTGTTAGGAAATTGCAGTCTACTGTATTTTAAGAATGAGTCTTATCTCTTTCAGGTAGCTGAACATGCTCCTAGATCCATGGTTTTTCAGAGAGACTTGAAAGCGGAGGTGTGCTGTTCCCTGCTTGGCCTCTGAGAAGGAGCTTGTGGGATAGGGAATGGAGATGAGAAGTGTCACTGTAAGGTGGCTGGTTTGTTTGTCTGCTTGTTTCTGAAGCCTAGCTGGAATCAATGAAATGCTTTTGAAGAAGAGAGAATGGCAAGTATGCTTTACATGTGACACAATTTATCTCAACAAAGCAAGGCTGAGAGGTGCAGGAGCAGTGTCCTCGGAGAGTTCACTGAGAATCGGGTGCCGCAGTCTCGAAAACAGTAGTGATTCTAAGTGCTCCTTAGGGATGCAATCTATGGCCAAAAGAGCGTGTGATATATGTGATAATTTAACTGCGTACTGAATGGAAGGAGTGTTTGCTTCCTTCTGTATTCAGGTTGGAGTAGTTGTGATTCAAGCACAGATAACATATGAGCAGTTCCTCTGAGCTGGCTGTCCAGTTTGTCTGACTGTTGAGCCTCTTAAGAAAGGAATGCCACTATATTGATGCTTCTTACCTTGGTAGAGGGCTGCCTGTGTACGTCAGCAGAGTGGGAGAGCTCAGCAACATTTGTCCATCTTGTCACTGCATGGTCCCCAAGTGCCCTCTGTACTTCTGGAACAGAGGTTGCAGGTACTCGTTTTACCTTTGATACCTTTCAAAGCCAGGTAAGGTTGGCTCTTGCGGTGAACGTGAGAAGAAAACCAGGCTCTTAATATGCCTGTGATTTATTGACAAGACTGTGTTACTTGCACTCCACAAAATGCTTCAGATCTGCATTTCTACTTGAGTACGGCACATGAAAGAGTTTTTGTCACCTACGTGGCGTGTATGGATTGGTGCAGAATATGATGGAAGATTCTCTTTTGGCAGCTCACTGCTAAAAACCATGGGTAAGGTCAAGCAGCGGACCCTTCTTCACTTCTTCAGCTTACTCAGAGCTCTACCCTCTGCATTTTGCTAAAGTGACTTCTTCAGGCATCTCGATACCTGCTGTTTCTTTGCCTACAAAATTGCAGTGGTTTATCTAGGTACTGATCTGGTTTTGTTTGGGGATTGATTGGAGGTGTATTTGCAGTGTAGTATAAGCTGTAGCCTGTCAAAGCAGGGCAGCCGCAGCTTCTGCAATTGGAGCTGTTGCAGTAGAGTTGAGGCCATCGTCAGTGTGGAGTTCTCAGAACCCGCGCGAGCAGAATTGAAATTTTCTGCAGCTTTTTATGTGTGTGAATGAGAAGGGAGTAAAGAACTTCAGGCTGAAATGGCCTGACAGCTTGTTAGCAAGAAAATGCTCTCTTCTGCCTCAAAAAAAAAAGAAAAAAAAAAAAGCCCTTAACCTTCCCGTGGTTGGGGATTGAAAGTTGAAACTGTCAGGCAAATAGCCACCATCCAGGAGAAATGCTTCTGAATGTTCTTGTGAAAGGTAGCTTTGATTTGACAGTTGCAAGGCTTTGAGAATAGCACTCTGTTTATACAGCACTGTAAATACTTTGAAGTTCTTTAGGCTTTGCTGTACATGCGTGGCTATTTAGGAAAGTATTAAATGTGTACATGTTGGTCGAATGAGGGAGGATTCTGTAGCGTTTGGAACTGCGTGCGCTGTGTGCTTTTATAAGATCACGTCAAGGCAGTAGGTTAGATAATGGGCCTGATTGTAGAGTTTCTTAATTTCTTGTCAAAATAAAATTTTTACGTGCGGTGTTTTGAGATCTTCTGGGTGACCTCCCGTTATTTAACAAATGTCAGTTTTTCATCCCAGCAGCTTTGATACGATCATGTAGCCTCCTGGAGCATGGTGTGCACGCTGTCTTTGCTTGTAGACTTTCTTTGAAGTGCCTTCCTCCTCAGAAGAATCATTGCTATGCTGACGAGCTGACGTTTAACAGCTAGGAAAGCAGCACGCAGAAGCACCACGCTGGGTCACTAGAGATAGCGATGTGTGTAATGTGCCCAAGGTGGGTCTGAAGGCGGAGAAAGGAAAGGTTCAGCACAGTCTTAGTGACCCGCACGTGAGGGGGCTGTGGCTGTGGTCGTGTGTGCTTCACCCTGCCAACCTGCCGGGGTGGGAGAGCCTGGTGTTAGAAGGCTGCAGGAGGGCTTGTGGAGTTGAGAGATCAGCTGGTGGTGGTGGTGGTTGTGAAAGAAAACTGATGCTGGAGGGCAGTGATGCTTAGGGGAGCCTCGAGACACTGCTCATCTGGGATGAGTGGGAGGCCAGGTCACCCCTCAGCCAAGGTTAGATGAAGGAAGGTATGTGGGTTTCCCCCAGCACTCCTGCCAGACCTGGGGTATGGTGTCCCCACCCAGCACACGCAGTAGCTACGGCTTGTGGTAGCACCCGGTCCTCCTTGGAGGAGGTCTGTCCTGTGCTGACACAGCCCAGCCCCGTTTAGCTTATGAAAACTGACAGGATTGCAGCCTGAGGTGTTATGCCTGAGGACTGTTTCATACCTTTCATTCTAGAAGCCTGGTGAGGGGATGCCAAAATGAAATGAAGAAGCACTTCCATTTTTTTTTTTTCCTCCTCCATTCTCAGCTGATAGGTAACTTATTTTTCCAAAGGCTTCTGCATAAGCAGTGTGGTGTTACTACACATTGAAGAACAAACTCAATGTCTCTTCAGTCCTGTATTCCTATCCATTGTTTTTATTTATTTATTTTTTTCATCCTTATTTTTTCCATGGGTTAGTTTGTGAAGAATGAGCTTCTGGAAAGCTTTGTACAGGATTTTTGTTTGTTTGTTTGTTTGTTTTGTTTTGTTTTACCTGTAGTTGTTGTTCGTGCTGATGTCACTATTTATGTTTTAGAAAAAATTAACCAAGAAGAGTAGGGGAGATTGCCTCTGGCTGCAATCCTGTTATCTTTTTGCCCCAAACAGATGTGATTTTGACAGGAGGCAAAGCTACGAGGCCTGTGGACATCTCTGGCATTATCCACTGGACTCCACCGACTGACGCTAGGCCTGTTAACTGCTAATATGATGTAGCTGCAGAAGCCTGTCATATATTGGGGAAATATTGTTAAAGCGTTTCTTGAGAAATCTCTGATTGCTAAAAGCTTTTGATCTTTGTCAGTGTTAACAATAGTAGGAACTCCAGAGCAGACAGGCTGCTGCTCAGGTAAGTGACACTCCACGTAAAGTGCTTAAAACTCCAGCTGTAATGTACGAGTACAGAAACAGCTTTGTTGATGTAATAGAGCTGGTATCACTCTGGCAGCTATGCCAGGGATGCTGAGGCTGGTGCTAGCGGGATGCTGCAGCACATCACGGTCACAGTGCACCCAAGCACCCTGGTGGCATCCCTGCCAACCTGTAGCTGCGAAGTTGGTGAAGCCATGATGTTAACGACGGGAGTTGTTTATACCATAATTGTACAGAAGCAGGTAGTTGTAGCCTTGGTGTGTTGGTGTGTTGTGGAACTGCGTCAGAAATTGCAGGGAACTCCAGATGTCTGTGGACAGCTTGAATCCGCTCACCAGTGTCCATTAATATCTGTCTCCCCTGTTACTTTGTGGAAGGAGTTGTGGATAGAGCTGTATGAAATCAGAAACTATCTATGAAAGGTGATCATCCGCCTTGTCTTAATAGCACAATGAAGTGTTTTTACGGCACCAAAAGTTTAATGGACATATTATGGACAGCTTTTATGGTTTACTAGACCACTTGCCTATTGCAAAAGATTGTTTTAGAATGGTTTCTGTGAATACTCAGGGTGGATAACTACTTAAACAGCCTTTACATCACAGCTGCTGTTATCCTTGTGCTTGTCAGAAGGAAGAGAACAGTCAGTGGGCTGTTGCATTAGGAATAGCATAAAACTTTGCTCTCTGAAACTTTGCTTGTAATTGTGCTTTGTCAGTGGTGGTTTTGACTGTGCTTTTTTAAGATCAGAGAATGGAAGGTAGAACTTTCTGTGTCTGTCTCTACTTATTTTGAGTGGACTTTTGGGGGAGACTGGTTCTTTAGGAAACATCCATTTGGTGTTAGAAATAAGGGGGGGGGGGGGGGGGGGGGGGGAGTGTGGAAGAAAGCATCTGTGCTATCTTAACCAAGGTGTATGAATGTGTAGGCAGAGCTAGATCCAGTGGAATGGCACTTATCCACATATCACATTCGCATGGTGTGTTTTTTTCCTTATAGTTTCAGGAAGGTTTTATAGTGTGGTTGTGAAATCTTACACTAATCTGAGCTACTCAAAGGGACTTATTTTCTTGTAGTGGCATGGTCTCCTTCCTTCGCCTGCCTGCCTTTTCCTTCGCCTGCCTGCCTTTTCCTTC
>JAPSGF010000071.1:25082-103548 GCA_035772895.1 Perdix hodgsoniae
CTGCCTTTTCCTTCGCCTGCCTGCCTTTTCCTTCGCCTGCCTGCCTTCCTTCCTTTGCCTTCCTTCCTTCCTTGTAAATGTAAATGTGCTTGTAGATCAAGTATTGATTTTATGTGTGCCTATCTTTGCGCCGACCTTTTCTCTGTGCTTCTAGGCATGGAGTTAGTTCTGAGCAGTAAGCTGCCTGTGATTTAGAGGTTAATGGAGTGGTGGATTCACAGTATGTGTGTACAACAGAAGTTATTTCATCAGCCTCTTCTGGAAGTTGTAGTGAGCCTTGTCCTGTATTCATGTAGTGAAATGAATTTAGGTGACAGGATTTGGATTCTTTTTTTGATTGACAGATGCTTTTGGTGAAAGACTGTCAGCGAAGAGGTAATGCCTGAAAACAACTCTGACTTGTGCATAAGAAGTTCTTGGGAGAACCTTAGGTGTGTCATCACTTTTATTGCCAAGACATAAACGTGGCAAAGTCCATACATACTCTTTAATGGTAGGTTAGGATGCATCTAGAAACTGGTGTCTGGCTGTGAGTTCCTGTTCAGTCAGCTCAGTATTAACAGGTTGGCTCTTGATCTTCGTAGAACCACTGACTATCCTGAGTTGGAAAGGACCCATAAGGGACACTGAATCCAACTCCCAGCTTTGCACAGGACCACTGACCACCATCCGAACCCTATGTCTGAGAGCTGTGTCAAAGTGCTCCCTGAACTCCAGTGCTTGTGGCCGTGCCCACTGCCCTGGACAGCCTGTGCCATGCCCACCCCCCTCTGGTGTAGAGCCTGCCCCTCCCTTGACATAGCTCTGTGCTATGCCATCTTTATAAAATAATCTGTGAGTAAATGGGGATTTGTAGCTTACCCCAGGTAGTGACAGAACTTGCTAGCTTTCCGAGATCAGCAGCTGGTTTGGGGTGGAATATGATCCATGGGCCATCTGAGGTGCCCCTGGTGCACATAGCCTCTACGATTTTGGCAGAAGGAGCACATCAATGTGTCATCTGAAAGTCTACTGAGTTACGATGCTGGTTGCTTAGAGGATGAAGTGTGCAAAAAGTGGAAAGGGTGTGACAATAACTTGCCATCTACTGATTACTTGCTTGGACAAGCAGAATTGTAATATGTCCAGGTGACATGTGTTGATCGTGTGTCTCTAGCCCTGGTGTTTTGTTAGGTACCTGGTGTATTTTCTGCTCTCACTTAAGAAATAGGCTGGGGAACAATGTAGGAGCATTTGAACAACTAGCTGAAGCCTATCTGTGCCTGCCTGCTTTGTGCCAACACCAGTGAGTGTTGGCTGAAACAGGAAGATTGTCTGCTAAAAATTAATCCTGTCTTTTCTGAAGTTGGTTTTCAGCTGGATCACAAGTGCAAATGGTGGCCGGAAGGAATAGACTTGGATATTCTTAGACTGATAGAAGTTGTTTCCTTGGCTGCAGCATGTGCTTGGCCTACTGAAGGTAGGGCAGTGTTTTGACAAGCTTGTCTTTGACAAGAATGCATCTGGGTCCAGTACTGGTTCTATTACAGGTGTGTGCTTTGTCTTGGGAAAGGGTGAGAACAGCTTTTGCTGAGAGATAGGAGCAATTTCAGGTGTAGTTAAAAGTCTCTGATAGGGGCTATACCTGGAAGTATGGACTGGTTTGAGGTATTGAGAGTGTTCTGTGTCCCCACCTCCTCAGTTGTCATGGGGAGATGTGTGTGGTGTTGGAATACTCATGTCGACTTGCCTGTTTGCTTACACATGATCTTTAAGGAGGGTGACAGCTGAATAAAAGCATTGAATAACACTTCCTGCGTCCTCCTTGTTTCCTAGTTGCACTCTTATCAGTGAGGTGTGTAATCAGATACTCTGTTAAACAGCAGCTTATTAAAAAAAAGTAACACGTGCAGTTCAGTTGCAAGCGTGCAGGAAGGGCAGATGTTAACCAACTGTTAAGGTGTACATGTGGTTGAAAACCAGCAGTAAATCTGGGCTTACCTTTTGCCAGCGTAGGTGTTGTCCCACTTAAGTGGTCAGATGAGGGTGGGGGAAATAGGATGTGCCCTTCCCAGCCAAATTGTGCGAAAGGAGCAAAAGGAGTGTGTGGGCTCATTCATTGCCTTAGCCCATCTCTGCAGTCACGTGGGGAACACAGCAGTGGATGCACACGTTTCTTCCTGGTGGCAGCAGCTCAGACTGCTGCTGATGCCACTGCTCTCCGTCCCTCCCGAGGCTACAGCTCTTTGCAGAGCAGTCTCTTAACTCCAGCTGCTCTCTCATCTCTTTCCTACTTCACTACCCCAGTTACAATTCAGGGTGCTGGCTCAGCTTGCATTCAAAGTCATCGCTTGTTTTCAATAGCAGCAGGCTTCTAGCCTTTTTCTTTTTCCATGCTGGTTTTGGGCTCTTGCCACCCTTGGTCCAGCACGGATTGACAGCCTCAGAAAGACTGCGTGGGGGAAAAAAAGAGCTGTACTCTTTCTTGTACTCTAAGAGGTTTCTTGCCTTTAATGCTTCGTGTCACAGTAAGGCCATAAGTTTGATACTTTTATCTACTTGGTATGCCTTTATTTCATCTCCACATTCTCCTCCTCAAAGAGGGAGAAAAGGCTGAAGTGAATCAGCGATAGCTACAGCTGTTCCTGCTGAAGCAGCCACAATGCTGTGCACCTCCAAGTACCTGGCCACTTGTTGCTGTCAAGCAATGCAAGCGCTGCTTCTGCAGTCTGAGGGCACAAAAGGGGAGTAAGCTAGTTTGTGTGGTTTGTTTTTTCTCCTTTTAACTTCTGTTTGCATCGCAGTAATATGGTGGTTAGTTCACAGCAGATGGTTCATGAGTGAGTTACTGTTAGATAAGCCAAGCTGAGTATCCATGTCTTGTTAGCTACTCAGTGGTGGCTGCTCGTGTGCATGCTCTCGCCTTATTGCTGAGAAGCAAGCTGTCTTACACCCGCTGTGGGCTAAGACTGCTGGTGAGCAAACCACCACAGGGAAGTAAAGGGAAGTAAACTAGAGGGTGGCGTTACCTTGCAATAACCTGGCCTGGGTCACCTGAAAGGTGGCTCACGTTTGTTCCTCTCATGGTGCTCACCTTACTTTTGTAAGGCTTCCACTGGTGCCGCGCCAAGTTGAACTTGAATGTTTCAAGCAACAGAGCTCCGGCCATTTCTTTTGATAGATTCTGTCCATTGTGATGTGTGCTGGTGTTTGTGCTTTTTCTTTTAAGGGAAAGGGTGAGTTTGTTGCTGTGGTGACGGGAGTATAGGCACTGACATGGCACTGCCAGCGTTGTTGTCTTGGGTGGGGAAAGCGAAGAAGTGGTAGGAGCAGGTAATTGGACTCAGGGATCATTGTGCTGCTGTCGTACTTCTTGCTGGATGAGGCAGCTTGTTGCAATAGGTATTGGTTTCAGTTTCTGTCTGCAGGTGTGACTTAGCTAGATAAGGATGGTCTATCACGGTGATGATTTCATTGTTTGATTTGGCTGGATTGAATGGAGAATGTAGCTCCATTGTTTGGGACCAGCTTTGTAGTTTGGTTTTGTTGAAGTGTATTACATGGCAAAGTATTGCCTCATTATTAAGGTGAAGCTGCGGTAGATAACAGTTGGAGAAGGTCGGAGAGAAGAGGACACGCAGAGTGCTTCACAGTGCGTAACCAACTGAGCCTCGCAGCAGCTCCTGTGCTCCCGTTAGAGGGATCTGGTCAGCAGAACAGACTGAGGTAGCACAGAAAAAGTCCTGGTAGCTCTTTTGGTATGCAGTCACACCAACTGCTGGTGTAAGCGTGGGGTGCTCAGAGAGGCTGCCTTGGCTCTGACAGTTTGGATGCTGTCTGGATTCATACTGCTCCTGCAGCCTCTCTGGTTTTCAGAGTGGGTGAAGGAGAAGAAGCTGGTAGGTAGCTAGCTGCTCTTTCTTTACTGACCTCAGATTTACTATTGAGCTGTTCCTCACAGTCTGTTTCCCTGTGTAAATATATGTTTTCAGGCACTTGTGTTTTCTTTGAGATGTGGCTGAGCATTACTATTGCAGGGTTGTCTCCAGTACTGAAAGTGTGGCTCATCTATTCTTAGCCTATGAACTCCTTTGACCTACAACCCTAGTGCAAAGGGTCCTTTCTGCATTTCTCACAAGCAAACCTTTGGGCTGTCTTACACAGAAAGGTTTTCACATGAGTTCCTTTCTCCCCGGGGCATAGCACAGTGACATGAAATGAGGGCCGGTAGAACAGCAGGTTGTGCGTCTTCCTTCCAAAACCTGCCTGGTTTCCCCCTAGATGTGATGGAGCCGTTAGCTGCTGGCTTTACCTGATGCTTCATGTTTTTATTTATGGCTTGCGTGGATGTGGAGGAGGTTTTGTATCGAGCAGAGGGGTTTGGCTGGACTCGCAGTGAAGGGAAAGTAAGCCTTTGAAGAGGAATGGGTGCAGAGAAAGGGGAGGTTGCTCACATGAGCCTTGTGCCAGCTTCTCAGAGCACAGATGAGCTCATGGGAATCCAGCAAGCTTAAATGTGGGAGTGTTGAAGCAGGTCTGAGCTACCTCCGCTCTGCACATCCTTGTGCCGCAGACTTCTGATGGTTCTAGTCTGATGATGGCGTTTTTGCTCCTGATGGATGTCGCCAGCCTAGGCAGAGGCTCTCCCCATCAGTGACTGAGAGCAGGTTTTGACTCCTCTGCTTCTGGGGCTAGGTGCGGGGAAGGAAGGGGTGGCAGCTGGCTGGGCTGTGAGTTCTTGTTGCTGAAACTCTGCCTCTCTCCTTGTTTTCAGGTGATTATTGCTTGTGAGAGGAGTGGTTTGCACCTCATGGCCTCCACAATGAATACTGCTGTGTCGTGACGCCAGGGGTCTTGGTAAGCTACTTGAGGGAAAGGGGAGGGCCTTTAATGTTTCCACAAACATGGGTACATCCCTTTTGTCTCCGAAATTGATGTTTGAAGTCCTTTTAAGCCATCCGAAGTGCGAGCAGCCTCCAAGTTGGGTGAGGCTACTTTTCACCTGTTCTCACCTCCTCCTTTGAGCTTGCAGTGGCACTGATGTGGTTGCATCATCAACCAGATCAGGGGAGACTGATCCAGCTGAAAGGAGATTTCTCCTGTTTGCCTTGGGTTGATTCCCATTCAGATATTCCCCTTATCTGGTCAGGAGAGAGGCGGTGAGAATGAGTGGATAGTTGAACCACCCTGGCATGCCTTCAAGCAATCCTGAAAATACAGCCTCGGATGCAGCTTGCCAAAATACTTTGAAAAGTTGCTTCACCATTCACCATCAGTGACCCTAACTTTAATTTTAAAGCAGTGATAAGAGCTGTGCTATGCCAGGCAGAATCCAGCTGTAAAAATGAATTTCTCTAGAGGTTTTCCACGATTGGGCCCTAGTTTTCCAGATGGACATATATTAGAAGTACATTTAGAAAAATCATGAGGCATTCAATTTCACATTATAGAAGATGGCATGTTCACAGTGTACCATTCTGGTAGATGGAAGATACACATGTAGTATAAAATGCAGGGTTAAAAAAAAAAAAAGGAGGTTTTTAATTTGCCCTGTGAAGTACTTGTAAGTTTGGTGATGTCAGAAATCTTGTACAGGCAGTGTGGTCATGATTCTGATCTTCAGTGTTTTTCTGTTGCACTGGGAATCCGAGATAATTCTCATCTTGCAGTACAAGGTAACTTCATAATGCAAAAATATCAAAAGTGGAAGAAAAGCAGAGGAAGAAGCAACAAGAATACCTGAAGTCCATCACTCAGGCACCCGTATTCTTCTTTTAGATTGAGCTCACCTCGTTTTAAAGCTGTTCTTCTTATTCGCTTTTTTTTTTAAACATGAAATTCACTGTATTTTCAGTCACGCCTTCTCTAGAATCACTGACTTTTACTAATGCATAGATCTCTTCTGAGAAGTGGAATTAGGTGCTGTTGATAATGCTACAGGTTTGTTTTCAAAACAGTTGTAGTAGTAAGTGGTAGTAGAATCTGTATGGAAAGCTGGTACCATTTAGTCACTTAGGAAGATGTTTTCCTTTGTCTTCAGTGTGTACCTATTGCCGCAGCTTCAATTACAGCATGATAGTGGTAACAACAGTAATAGAGTAACACAACATTGTTCTCAGAATCAATGGGCTAACCGGTTTAAAGCCCCAGAGAGGCGTTTGGATCTTGTGGAGTGTGCGGCTCAGGCTGGAGTTCATCTGATTGTGCCTAGTATGAGGCAGGACAAATGAGACCGTTACTGCAGAAACATGCCCTGTGTTAATGGGTTGTGCAGCACAGCAGAGGTAAGACTATGGAGCAAGCTAATTCCTCCTCCTCGTGAAGGAGGTACATAGCAGAGAGGAGAATTTTTGGAGGTGATGTTCCTCATGGAAGGATTGCAGTGTAGAGAGCTGCCCTGTTAAAATACAGCAATGTAAAGTCACTAAGAATTGTAATGGCACAACCACAAAGCAAGATCATTTGGGGAACTGGAGAACTCAATAACAGAAGTTACTGATAATACTCGTTGGCTAAAGGTGGTCATATAGTATCAGGATTTCTTGGTCCTCTCGTGTCAACATATAAGCAGACCAGTTTTTGTTTTTTAAATACAATTCATGTTGTAGTTTCTCCATAATACCTATTCAGCATACTCCCTTTCTGATGAGACTTATTTTGTTTCATCTGATACGTACAGAAAAAAACTGCTTCTTCTTCGGTGCTGGGAAGGAATACCAGGAATATTTACATTTGAATAATATTTAACTAGCAATGCTTAATACATTAACAATAAATCTTGGTTAGATTCTAAATGAAGTGGATTTGCATCTGAGTAGATGAGATGAAGAGAAGAGATTCTGTTGAAACATAAACAAGACAGAAATTTGTTCCAAAATAATTTAGCCCAAAGGATGTAAACCATAATGTTCAATAGTTTCCTCCTTCAGAATCAGTTCTGTGTGCTGTGTTGCTAGCATCATGAGTGTTTAATAGGTAATAAGCTGAAAAAATGCTTTTTTTGTTGTGTGCTCCTTCTTGTTGTTTGTTTATTGATGTCTCAGTAGTTTGTACCTTGTTGCTGAGCAAATTTTAGAGTGACTGCTCTCTAGTGATCTTTTGGCCTTTCTAGTAGGAAATAATGACTGACTAACTTCTCTGGTATTTACAGAGTAATCACAGCATAGCTGGTTGCTTACAGGTGGACAGGAAGGCGTTTTATTTTATTTTCCTCCCTCTGTGCAACTCCTAGCACACATCATTGAACATATGTCTAGTTATATTGGACCAAGGAGACAGAAAAGATTTGAGCAGAGTTTATGTTCTTAAGAAATATCAGATTACGGCCATTCATGGGGGATTTCTAGATAGCTAAGTCATGTTGGGGATTTGTAATTTTGGCTTCCTGCTGACTTGCTCTGAGGTGTCTTCATGCTGAGCGCAGAGATGGAATCAAAGCATGCAGGTATGAGAAGCTTCCCTGCTTTATTGTCTCCAGAGCCATTTGCTTTGGATGAAGGGAAGCTGGCCTCGCTGCCTGTAAACTGAACGGCCAACCAGGGCTGCCTCTGTTTGAAATACACAGACAGCTGTGCTGAGCCATCTGAAAGCTCTTCTCCTGCGTCTTCTCAGTAACGGGGAAGGACTGCCATTTACTGCTTCGCATCAGAGACATCTGCTTGGAAAGCTCCTCACCGGGTTTCTGTTCTCTTCTTGTGGGATGGTTTTAACAGTGTGCCCTGGAGATGCGAGACTTCCCCTGGGCAGCAGGAGGCACGCGTCTAGAGAATGCTGGAGCTGCAGGAGGGAAGCACCCCGTGCAAAACCAGAGAGGAGCAAAGAGAAAAAAGGCAAGCAGACAGACAGCACTGAGAGAAGCGGGTGGCAGAAAGTGCTACAGAGCTGCCTCTGGCGGCACAGTCCCCAGAGGAACTTGACGAGAGCCCATCTGCGTGCGTGTGAGACTGAGCTCAGGATTTCTGTCAATGCATTCCAGTAACCCCAAAGTGAGGAACTCCCCGTCAGGCAACACACAGAGGTAAGGAAAACAGCCTGCTGGGTTGGTGCATGATGCTGTCCCTACTCTGCTGTGGTGTTAGCCAGACTGATGCATGCGACTTACCAGTCTTCCTCTGCGCTCTTGTTGGGCAGCTGTGCAGTGCCAATGTGCCTCCACATTTGCCAGGCTCAGAGTGAACTGAAAGAGCTCTGAGCCCATGAAGTTTGGGTTCTGTGCTCCTCATGGCCTTCTCCCTTCCATCAGGTGTCTAAATAGGTTGTAGGAGAGAGTTGCTGTTTCTATCTGTGTTCTTCCCTCCACCCCCTTCTAATTATCTGTTTCCCCTAGGGGTGGTGGTTGGACAGCAGGAGGTCTCTGCCTGTATTTTCACACAAAATGCTTCCTTCTTATTATGTGCCTGAACTGAATGGCCTGGAGAACTGATCAGCTGTGCGCTGAGGTCCTCTGTATCGTTCACCTGCTGGTGCAGCAGGTCAGCATCTCTCCTCTGCTAATTTGGAAGGGAAAAATATGGAAGTGAAGCAGCGTCCAGGGACCTGCAGTGGTTTGATTGACAGCATGCTGAAGTTTGATTATTTACTCCTAGAGGTCATGTGGAGCTTAACAGTAAATCAGAGGGAATACCTCTCATTCAGATGTCTGTCCAAAGGAAGAAATGGCATGTGCAAGTCCCTCGGTGGGGATGCTAGTGAGCACTGCCTGTTGGAAGTGGCACTGATGTTAAGAAAACCAAATGCAGTAGAAATGGAGTAACTGGAGGCTGAGAAGGAAAGGATGACTGATACATGGGTAAAACCCAGAGGATCAAAATACTTTTAGGATGCAATTGACTGAATGAAGGAGGTGAAGAGAAGACTCCGAATATCCTTTGGCAAATGAAAGAAGCTTCATCTGCCCTATTTCAAAGGAGTGTGCAGGAAGATAGTATCCTTCTCTTTCTTTATTCAGAAGCAGGTTGTAGCTGGTTTAATTGTTTTCACGGTCAGAGATTTGTGTTTTCCTGGCGGCTCGCCCCAATGTATGATGAATGCTGCAGTAATGCTGGGTTTTCCTTGTGCTCCCTGTAGAACTGGATAGGGAGGTGCATGGCGGGGGGGGGATCTGCTCAGATCAAGGCTACGCTGTGTAATTTGGGTCCGGGAGAGCAGTGAGGTGAACTTTATTGTGCTGTGTTTGTTTACTCTGAGCTGGTCTTGGTGTGAGGCGCTTCTCTGTGCACATAGAAACCGTTGTCTTTATTGACAGAAGCCCCAGAGGTAGGTCCTCATGTGACAGCAGTTCCTGGGTTCTGGCCTGTCTGTAGCTTGCTTTAGTGTCTTCTTGAGCAACGAGATCCCATCTTGGATAATAACCCTTTCAGGGCATGTTCAGAAAACCACCTGGATGACTCTAAGCTTGCAGGCATTTCTTATTTGTCAGCAGTTGTCTTTAACTTGCAAAGGTGTCAGTGGTTGTTTCTGCTTTCTGTTCCCACAGGGTTGAATGAATCCATGGAGTGATTTGTCACTTTCTTTTTATTTTTTTAATTTTTTTCCTTTTTTCCTTCTGCCCCCAGTAGCCCCAAATCAAAGCAGGAGGTGATGGTCCGTCCCCCTACAGTGATGTCCCCGTCTGGCAACCCCCAGCTGGATTCCAAGTTTTCCAACCAGGGCAAACAAGGGGGCTCGACCAGCCAATCCCAGCCCTCACCCTGTGACCCCAAAAGTGGAGGTCATCCCCCGAAAGTGCTCCCTGGCCCAGGCGGGAGCATGGGGCTGAAGAATGGGGCTGGAAATGGTGCCAAGGGGAAGGGAAAGAGAGAGAGAAGCATTTCAGCAGATTCCTTTGAACAGAGGGAAGCTGGGACTCCTAATGATGACCCTGAAATCAAAGGTATGTTCGCTAGGATATGTGTGCAACTACAGACTATTGGTGTGCATTGTCTGTGAGATGGAGAATTGCTATGCGTGTGGTTCCAGCCAAAGATGTCTAAAAGGTCTGGAGAGAAAGTAGAGAGGGGATGCCATCGCTGACATCAGTAAGCATGTCCTCTTGTTCATGTTAAGTTGAAGTGCAGACCCGACTCTGGTAGGAAAGCTCCTTTGTAACTCTGAAACTCCCCCGAGGATTTGAAAGTACAAATACAACCTGTTGGTTTCCTTCTGGCGTTTGGCCTTCCAGGAACTGCTCTGTTGTAACTGGGGTTTTGAACAATATGCAAGCCTGTTTTGTCAACACAGATACATAACCTATAGCACCCTGACTGGTAACACAAATCAGAGAGTTGGGATTTCTGCATTCTGTTCCTGGCTTCAATGTTGCCATTGTAAGGTGGTATAAAAATAGACAAGATGGCCATTTGTCCATCTTTCATTTATTTCATCTGCTTGCTGGGTCTCCTGGGTAAGGTAACTGGAGGAGGAGGAGGGAAAAGCAGAGTTTGTCGCAGTGTTCTCCTTGAATGCAGACATTTTTATATTTACACATTTTAGTGTGTAGTCTTCCTGCTGTTCTCTGTGGCCATTAGAGAATGCAAAGAGATCAGCTCTGAGAACTGCCACTTGTCTTAGAATGTGACAAGATGAGCTTCCCCCAGCAGTATCTCTAGGGCAGCATGGCATTAAAGGGAAGGGGCATGATGTAATAAATGAATTGCCTCTATTAGTGCTTGGTGGATAAGCAGGAAACTTCAGAGGAAGATAAACTCTGTCATTTTGCAAATGTGAACCAGAACTGGTTTTCAGAGAGGTGCCAAGATGCAATTTCTCCTCTTTTCTTCTTTCCTCCTTCCAGACTGCAATTCTGCTGATCATGTGAAGTCCCAGGATTCTCAGCACACACCGCACTCCATGACACCTTCAAATGCTTCAGCCCCGAGGTCTTCCACACCTTCCCATGGCCTGACTGCTGCTTTGGAGCCAGCAAGTGGGCAGAAGACTCCATCCAAAGTGGTTTATGTCTTTTCTACTGAGATGGCCAACAAGTAGGTAGATGCTTGAATGTCTTCAGGGAGAGGGGCTTATATTTTTATTCCCTTTTCATGAAACTCTCAGGTGCTCTTTCTCTGTCAAGTATGTTTTTGTAGCAAAAAGGCAATGCTAAGTGTTTTGACGGTGCTTCCCTGGTTGGCGTGGGGAAGAGGCCTCTTGCTCTCTGAGAAGTGATGATATATTCCTATGGGGTGCATTTTTGGCAGACGTCAATAAGATATTGATATGCAATCCACACAGCAAATATAAGCTGGAGTGACTTAAACCTAGAAGTGACTTAAATCCCTAAGAGTTGTTGAGTTTGTAGATGTGTTTTCCTTTCTGTGCTTATCTGGTATCAAATATGTGTGGTTAAGTCTTTTATCCTTCTGCCAGCTGAAAGGTGAAGGATGCTGGTTAGGAAAGTTTGATTCTTAGCTTCAGTTGGATATGTGTGTCTGTCTGTCTATCTTTGCAGGGCTGCAGAAGCCGTGCTGAAGGGACAGGTGGAAACCATTGTGTCCTTTCATATCCAGAACATCTCAAACAGCAAGGTGGAACGAAACACTGTACCCTTGGTAGGGAGCTGCCTGCAAGTGGGTGGGAAGGGAAATGTTAAGTGTGCTTGTGCATGTGTGATTTGGAGAGATGGGTGATTGTTTATGCTCTGAAATAAGTTTTAGGATGGAAAAGAGAGAGATGGTTATTCTATCCTTCTGCAAATAAATGTCTTGAATTATCCAAAGAAAAGTTTATCTTGCAATGTTTGGGTAGCGTATTTGCAACCCATTGATTATGCAGAGGTATTGCAGAAGGAAGGGGTACCTGTTGTAATGGTTGCTGTAAATGCCTTTTACAAGGATGCTACCCTTCCTTGCAGAGCATGGGCTGGTGAGGTTAAGACAGGATGTTGTTGTTGGCACCTCTGCTTATGTGGCACAGCTGTAAGAAGAGAGTGATGGCATGTGCCTTTCTCTTTCAGAACCCTCAGATCAATGCACTTCGGACTGAACCCAAACCCCTGCCACAGCCACAGCCCCCTACTGCCCAGGACCAGAACCCTCCTCAGAACGCCAAAATGCAGCCGACCCCACCTGTGTCAGCACCAGTATCCAAATCCACTGGTCCCCCATGTCCCATAGACCAGGACAGTCCCAGTGTGGAAAGCAAAGTGATGTCTGTGGGCAGCCCTGCCAACTCGACCCCGCTGCAGACAGAAGGATTTGGGCAGAGTTCAACCCCCAATAATCGAGCAGTCAGCCCTGTTTCCCAAGGTAGCAATAGCTCTGCTGCAGACCCCAAAGGTCCTCCCCAGCAGGTGTCTGGTGGGGACCCATCCAGTTTGGGTGAGAATCCAGATGGACTGTCGCAGGAGCAGCTGGAACATCGAGAGCGCTCATTGCAGACCCTGAGAGACATACAGCGCATGCTCTTCCCTGATGAGAAGGAGTTTGCTGGAGGGCAAAGTGGAGGGCCACCTCCAAATTCCGGGGTGATGGATGGGCCCCAAAAGAAACCTGAAGGGCCAATACAGGCCATGATGGCGCAATCCCAAAGTTTAGGCAAAGGGTCAGGGTCTCGGACAGACGGAGGGGCTCCATTTGGCCCTCAAGGACACAGGGACATGCCCTTTTCCCCAGATGAAATGGGGCCACCACCAATGAACTCCCAGTCGGGACCTATAGGCCCAGACCACCTAGACCACATGACTCCTGAACAGGTGGCCTGGCTCAAGCTACAGCAGGAGTTCTACGAGGAGAAGAGAAGAAAACAAGAGCAGGTTGTTGTGCAGCAGTGTTCCCTGCAGGACATGATGGTCCATCAGCATGGGCCTCGTGGGGTTGTCCGAGGCCCCCCTCCTCCCTACCAGATGACCCCCGGGGAAGGCTGGGGACCTGGGGGTCCAGAGCCCTTCCCTGAAGGCATGAACATGTCACACTCTCTGCCCCCCAGGGGCATGGCCCCTCATCCTAACATGCCTGGGAGCCAGATGCGCCTGCCCGGTTTTGCGGGAATGATGAACCCTGACATGGAGGGCCCCAGTGTCCCAAATCCTGCTTCTCGGCCGGGGCTTTCAGGAGTCAATTGGCCAGACGATGTGCCAAAAATCCCAGATGGCCGAAACTTCCCTCCTGGCCAGGGTGTCTTCAGCGGCCCTGGCCGAGGGGAGCGGTTCCCCAACCCGCAGGGCCTGCCGGAAGAGATCTATCAGCAGCAGCTGGCTGAGAAGCAGATGGGCCTCCCGCCTGGCCTCAACATGGAAGGCATCAGGCCTGGCATGGAGATCAACAGAATGATCGCCTCCCAGAGACACATGGAGCCTGGGAATAACCCCATCTTCCCTCGCATGCCAGTGGAAGGGCCGATGAGCCCGTCCAGGGGGGACTTCCCAAAAGGAATGCCCCCCCAAATGGGCTCTGGCAGGGAGCTGGAGTTTGGGATGGGCCCTGGTGGCATGAAGGGGGACATGGGCATGAATGTCAGCATGGGCTCCAACCCACCCCTGGTACCTCAGAAGTTGAGGGAGGCGGGAGTCGGACCGGAAGAGATGATGAAACTGCGACCGGGTGTCTCGGAGATGCTCTCCTCTCAGCAGAAGATGGTGCCGCTGCCGTTTGGGGAGCACCCGCAACAGGAGTATGGCATGGGTCCCAGGCCTTTCCTTCCCATGTCTCAGGGCCCGGGAGTTGGTCTCCGAAACCTCAGAGAACAGATAGGGCCTGACCAAAGGACTAACAACCGACTCAGCCACATGCCGCCACTACCTCTCAATCCCACCAGTAACCCTAATAGCCTCAACACTGCTCCCCCTGCGCAGCGCAGCCTGGGCCGCAAGCCCTTGGATATCTCTGCAGCCGGTCAGGTGCATTCTCCAGGAATCAATCCTCTGAAGTCTCCCACCATGCGCCAGGTCCAGTCTCCCATGATGGGGTCTCCCTCGGGGAACCTCAAGTCTCCTCAGACGCCCTCCCAGCTGGCAGGAATGCTCGCAGGTCCCACCGCCGCAGCTGCTGCTGCTTCCATCAAGTCCCCCCCGGTCTTGGGGTCTGCTGCTGCTTCTCCTGTCCACCTCAAGTCACCGTCTCTCCCCGCACCTTCTCCGGGATGGACTTCGTCTCCAAAGCCTCCTTTGCAGAGCCCTGGCATCCCCCCGAATCACAAGGCGTCTCTCACCATGTCTTCTCCGGCCATGCTGGGGAACGTGGAGTCGGGTGAGTGTTGCCTTTTCCAGCCCAGCCTGGCTCTTTGGCTTTGATGTGTTACCCAGAGGTTTGGAGAGGGGCTCTCGCATGGGTGTCAGGATGAGGGGATGGTCCTTAGGAGAACAGTGGAGTGAAAGGGTACTCCTCAGTGTCTCTGGGGGAAGCATGCCATCCACAACCTTGTAGGGGAGCAGGCTGTACCCTCCAGCCAAGCTCCAGGCGCGGAAGCTTTCCAGCCTGGAGAGCTCTTGCTGAGAGCCGGCCAGAGGCTGGGAGAGGCTTGCCCACGTTGCCCTCTAGTGCTGCCGTGGGTAACAGCGCTGCAGAGGATCGGCTGGGACGTGGCTGGTGAGACTGGAATGTCCAGCAGCGGTGGTGGCAGGCAGAGTGACATCACTGAGCAGGGCTTCTGGCTGTGTCTCCGTGCCGTGGGGTGTGCAGTAGGGGAGCCTGGCTGTTGCTGTCTGCCCAGCATGAGCTGGAGCTCCTGCAAGTCGGAACCAAATGCTTCAGTCTGTGCCTGAAGGATGCTTTTATATCTAATACTTTCAAAGTGGAAATGTTCTGGCACTGCAGGATTTTTGTCTTCTCTCTTCTGTCTTCCCTCTTCTGGGGTGGGCTGAAAACGTGCAGTGAATTTTGAGGGATGGTATGACTTTGATTTAGTGTCTTTCCTTCAAATGTGTTCTGAGGGGTATGGAATTCATTGCTGAAGAACAAAGGAGGTTGGAAGTGCAGATATTTCTAATTTTGGGAGTGCAAAGGATTATGTTAAGCCAATAGGTACTGGAATGAGCAGTAAACATATAGACGTGTAAAATTAAAAGTGAAATTGAAAGGAGCTTTGTTTGTAGCTGCTAATATATCTTGTCAGAAATCTGCCCATGTTTCTCAGCATATCTGCTACATCTCTTCATTGCCCTGCATATGTCTTTTGTGCTTGTTAGATACCTCCTAAGGAAAGAGAGAAAGGCGTTACAGTTGACACTTGGTGGGTGCAGGAACAAATAATTGACCCTGTATTTAGTTTGGATTTTTGTGACTAGATCTGGTACATACATTTGTCTTTAGTGCATGGAAGTCAAAGGGTAGGATTTGCAGACTTACCTTCTTGTGGATTTGTTCAGGCTCAGGATAGTTACAGTACAATCTAGGATAACAAATGTTAACCATCTTGGCTGACTGATAGGCTTATTTTTCTGGTTACCTGGCACAGGCATTGGTAGTCATATGGTCTTCTGTAATAAAAGAGTTTTCTAGTTTTTGAGCTCTCTAGAAGAAGAAACTGTGAAGAGATTTAAAAAAAAATAATAATTTCCCTCCTCTTTTCCTAAGGTGGTCCTCCTCCTTCCACCGTCAGCCAGCCTGCTCCTGTGACTCTCCCTGGAAATCTTCCCTCTAGCAGTCCTTACACAATGCCTCCAGAGCCGACCCTCTCCCAAAATCCTCTCTCCATTATGATGTCCAGGATGTCCAAATTTGCCATGCCCAGCTCAACACCGCTCTATCACGATGCCATCAAAACTGTGGCCAGTTCAGATGATGACTCCCCTCCTGCACGCTCTCCAAACTTGCCTCCTATGAACAGTGTACCAGGTAAGAAATTCAGGGGAACATAAGCCCAAGCTATCAGACAATACAGTGGGGGATTTTTATGGAAGTTTCATATCTCAGGATGTAGAGCCATGGGTTGTTTTCAAGGAAGACAGTTGCAGTTCTCTGAAGTGGAGAGATGGAAGTTCTCTTTGCAACCACTGTTTCTGACTGGAAAATGTCTTTTCTTTGTAAAGCATCTAATCTGGGAAACTGTTTATGTATAGGAGAGATTTCAACACAGGTTGAGTGAAATTACTTGTGTGAGTGTAAGCTGCTCATGGGGGTAATTGTCAGACCTACAATGTACTATCCAGAGAGAACTCTTCTTCCTTTATCTTCTTCAGGCAGTGTCATAGAAGCTGCAGAGTTGTTTCATTGTTGACACTGAATCATCCAGTCTTTTTTCCTCCATTGTTTTATGTATTGCCTTTGTTACAGAATAGAGTGTTAAAGCAGTTTCTCAAAGTTTGCTCATACTTGGTGTACATGCAATGATAACCTCAACCAGGATTGAGAGGAACTCTCCTGGTCCCTACTTGAGAGGATGGGAGGGAAGGCAAAATAAAATGTTGTTCTTTTGGGCTTTCTCGTGGATCAGCATGTTCATATGATAAATCCAATTTCTGCTGACAGTTCAGTGATGATGGGTACGAGTTTATTAAATAGAAAAGTGGCTTGTAGACCCTCCACCCAGTTGAATTAATACAGTTGAAAGAGAGGATGACTGGATGTTTGAAGAGAGTGGCAATTAGTAATGAATTCTTGATGAGTTTACCTGTAGCTATGCTATTTGTTTCACGCAGTAGTAATGAGAATTGCTAAATATACTTGGGAAAGCTGGCTTACCTGAGTCAGTTTGATGATAGCAGATAGTTTGATGATGTCCACTATCTAGGCTTTGCAAGCATTATCTCATTCATCCCTTCCTAGGTTCTGAAAGGAGGTTGTCACCTCCTGGTGGACAAATGTCCGTATCTTGGTAATCTGCCACAGACATGTTTGCCACCAGCTGCCTGAGCTAGAGTGCCAGGAAAATAGTAAAGGTACAAGTTGGATTGAGAGGCTACTTACAGAGCAGGCTTTAGTTCCTTTTTGATAGAGCAGAGACAAACTAAGATAAACTGTTATGCAAGTGGGATCAATTTTCTGGTTAAAATATCACTTTCCAGAGCCACTACTGATGGTTTTTTTTTATTAGCACTGATTTTTGTAAAATTCTTTTTCATGTGTGTGTGTTTGGATTTGGTAACCATGCAGAAAGCTCTCTGGTGTCTTTGTTGTTTGTTTATTGTCTAAATCCGATTCCTTATTTCTTCCCTAGGAATGGGCATTAATTCTCAGAATCCTCGAATTTCAGGTCCAAACCCGGTGGGTCCAATGCCAACCCTAAGCCCCATGGGAATGACCCAGCCTCTTTCCCATAACAACCAGATGCCCTCTCCAAATGCTATGGGACCCAATATACCTCCTCATGGGGTCCCCGTGGGACCCGGCCTGATGTCACACAACCCGATGATGGGGCACGGTTCCCAAGAGTCTCCAATGGTACCTCAAGGACGCCTGGGCTTCCCACAGGGGTTCCCTCCTGTACAGTCTCCTCCACAGCAGGTGCCGTTCCCACACAATGGGCCCAGTGGTGGACAAGGCAACTTCCCAGCGGGAATGGGTTTCCATGGAGAAGGACCTCTGGGGCGTCCCACCAACCTGCCCCAAAGTTCGACAGATCCAGCACTTTGCAAGACTGGAGGCCCTGGTGGTCCAGACTCCTTCACTGTTCTTGGAAACAATATGCCTTCGGTTTTCACTGACCCAGAGCTGCAGGAAGTGATCCGTCCTGGAGCCACGGGAATACCTGAGTTTGACCTTTCCCGGATTATCCCATCGGAGAAGCCCAGCCAGACACTACAGTATTTCCCTCGTGGAGAGGTGCCAGGCCGCAAGCAACCGCAGGGCCCCGGGCCCGGGTTCTCCCACATGCAGGGAATGATTGGAGAGCAGACCCCGCGGATGGGACTAACGTTGCCTGGCATGGGGGGCCCCGGGCCAGTGGGAACTCCGGATATCCCCCTCGGGACGGCTCCGTCCATGCCGGGTCACAACCCGATGAGACCGCCAGCCTTTCTGCAGCAAGGCATGATGGGGCCGCACCATCGCATGATGTCACCAGCACAAACAGCAATGCCTGGCCAGCCTGCGCTAATGAGCAACCCTGTGGCTGCCGTGGGCATGATCCCAGGCAAGGACCGAGCCCCCGCGGGGCTGTATAGCCACCCGGGCCCTGTGGGGTCACCTGGGATGATGATGTCAATGCAGGGCATGATGGGACCCCAGCAAAACATCATGATTCCCCCCCAGATGAGGCCCCGAGGTATGGCTGCTGATGTTGGCATGGGAGGATTTAGCCAAGGCCCTGGAAACCCAGGGAACATGATGTTTTAAGCTGCTACCGTAAGACTGGATGTTCTGATCCTTGTCAAGATGAGATTCCAAGTCCTGAGAGCTTTTTTGGGAGCTTCAGGAGTACAGTTTGGCCATGCAATAGGTGAAAAGAGACCAGAGAACACTTTGGGAAATCTCGAATGTATGGAATTACCTGAAAAAAAATTATTCATTTTAACAGGTTGTTTTTTTTTGTTGGTTTTTTTTTTTTAAGATTTATTTTTTAAAAATTATTTTTGTGGACTTGGGTATCCCGTGATGGCACCTGCTTTGAGAATCTGTAGCTGTATTTTGAGAATTGCCATTTGTCACAAGTTGCACCATTCTCTGTATGTTTACGTCCTTCGGACTGGCTTCTCCCAGGACTCTCAGTTATTTTGTTTTGTTTTGGTTTTTTTTTTTGTGTACTGTACTATATTGTAAAAGGGATTTTAGCAGAGACTTTAGTCTTTGGGGTGAGAGGAGAATGGGATTCTAGGCTGTTTACTTTAGGTGGAGAATCCATCTTCAGAACTTCGGACTATTTTCCTTCAACTCCAATGTATAGAAAAACCAAACTACGACCTCAGAGCAGAGTATTAATGAAAAGCACAAAAAGGAACTTAAGTTCAGTGAGGGGAATCTTTTAAAAGAAATAAATAATAAGTTAAGGACATATTTTTCAAATTATGGCGTGCTGTCCAGCACCTTCTGTCTCTCCCTCCCACTCTTTATTAAATAGGCTTCTCTCTCTCTCCGTCCCCCTTCTATCTCCTCCTATGGCAGCTGCAATACATTGTGTTATTTTGGGGGGTAAATCTAGGTGCGCCTCTCCTCATGTGGGGACTCTTCCCACTTCTAGGAAGGGGCTGGACTTGGACACTGTTACATTCTACAGTAGTCTCTCTCACTGTTTCCTATTCTCCTTTTCTTAGAAACCCCAAGTGATTTTATTAATGTGGGAGTGGAACAGACACTAAAAGTTATCCAGAATTTTTTTTGTGGTTATTTTTTTTTTTCCTCCCCAGCGTAAAACGTTCTGTGTAACCTCCATTAAATTTGGTACAAAACCACTCGCCAGGGCTGTGGTGTCAGAAAAATAAAATATATTGTTTCTTACAAAGATGAACTGTCGTCTTTATCCAATCCAGTTCTTTCCTATGTACATCAAATGGCTGGCAAGATTACTATTTGCTCTTTCCAATGATCGCAGACATTCTGGTGGCCAGGTGGAGAAAGCTCTGGCAGCTCATAAAAATCAAGTCTGTAGGAGCCACGTGCTCCTTGCAAGGTGCTTCTGTTTGCTTACTCTTGAATAGAGCTTGGTTTTCCTTGGAGTGAGGCCTTACTTCTGAATGCCCTAGGGATGATGGTTACAATCTTTCCTTACTGGCAGTCAAAGATAATGCCTGTTGTTTCTGTTGCTTTCTCTTGGCAAGCCCTTGCAACTCTACAAGGTAGGTGGTTTCAGTTTTCCCAAAGCAGCAAAATCTACCTGCTGAGCACTGGAGTTTTAATGCTGTGCAGGATGCTTGGGCTGTGTCCCCCCTGCTCCCTTCACCCCCCAGGGGGCTTTGGATTGGGTCACATCTCTGGCTTCTGTCACTCAGAGTTTGAGATAGCAGGGAATGGATGAACTTAAATAACAAAGGTGAGAAAGAAGTTATCAGTGAGCAGATTTTTATCAAGATGGCCCTGCTGGGTAAATTATTGCTTTGCTGCAGCTGTCATCGATTGCTTCCTAATCCTGCCTTCTGAGTTTCAGTGAGTAGGTTTTTTGGTTTTGTCTATGAGAAGTAAAAGACTGGATGCTAAACCATGGTCAGCGAGTTGAGCCCCACTGCTGGAGAAAACTGGGATATATCAGATCTGTAGGGAAGGAAGCAGGCACACCGTAGCTCTCTGCTTGCCCTAGCACTGTATATGGAACACGTAGTCTCTTCTCTTCTTCTCACTTGTCCTTATTTGAAATTATTTAAATTAGTAGTTTCCTCAAAAGGTTGTCAATTTGTATGAAACTTCACATGAGAGTAAGCATCTTTAATATGCTTGTGCGTGAGGGTTTGTGAAAGTTGGCTGATGTTTAAAGGATGGAAAAAGAATTTCTGTCCATGGCTGTTTTACCGAAGTTTAGTTGCTAGTGTTACAAAATGAATGAACCCACACACATTGGGAGGCACGCAGTCTTCAAAGCATTGTGTTGGCTGTTCCAAATTCACCTTTGTGCTGTCATGCAAATTTGAAATGATTTTGGGTGAGAATTACTCTTCTGACAACGTGTGGGATGTGTGTTGTGGTGCTTCCCTCTAACAAGACAAGTAGCGTGCCTGAAGCATGGGCTTGTCAAGATTTCAGACAGCTGACAATGACATATTAAGTGTTATTCCTGTACAGTGGAGTTACCTTTTCTTTAAATGGTTGCACAGTTCCTTTTTCAGGATCTTGGAAATTGTCATAGTGCAACTTTTGTAAACATTTCTGCTTCTGCCATGTTTGACTGTTTTACCATGATGAACAAGGCAAACTTGGCTGTCATAGTAATAAGCAGATTTTATTTATTTATTTATTTATTTTTTACTATGTCTTCCCCACTCCTTCCTATACATGTTGAGGTATTCTGAGTAGCAAAGGATATGAAATGACTGCATCAAAGGCCCTCGGCAAATGGAAAGATGCATTTTTAAGATGTTGGGTAATTAAAGCTCCTTCTGCGTCCAACTTCAAATGTTGGCATTTGGTATCTTAACAAGATTTTTCCTGCAGAAAATGCAAGAGACTTGGGTTCTCCTGCGTCACATAGGTCCCCTTAACCTCGGTGGCATTCCCAGCTATGAGATTCAAAGGCTTCAGCTGGATCCAGTTGGAAAAAAAAATAAAATAAATTGGTAGATGTGGACTGAGCTGCCCTGCTTTGTTCTGGTCTCACTTTTTCCCCTTCTCACTTCACAAATGCAAAAGCTTTCTAGCTGCCAGCCTTGCAAATTCACCTTAGGATCTGTAAGTTCAGGCTCTGCTCATTCCTGCTTATTTTTAATAGTTGCTGTGACTCAGCTCTGGTAGTCATGGTGCACTTGAAGAAGGAAAGTGGGGCTGCCATTTTTAGTTCCTCTCCCCCATCGTTTTCTTTTTTTCTTTTCTTCTTTTTTTTTATAATTTTCAAATCCTCCTCCTCCACCTTTGTTTGAAAGAATGAAATAGACTTTATTCATACATGCTTGGCTGCTCTTCCTCTCTAGTAGCATGGGAGGAAACAGTCTGCTGTTCAAATTATCTCATCCCAGATGGCTGCGCAGCCGGAGCACAGAGACTTAAAAGGTAAACCCAGCAGATGGTGAACTTCTGAAACGCGAAGTAATGTGCCTGCTAAATCAAAAGTTTAAAATGTTTTAAATCTGTTTGTTTTAAAGTAGTAGACTGTTGTGAACAGGTCACCTGTGAAGTACGCTGGCGGTTTTAAGCACTGCCCAAATGAATTTGAGCTTTGTGCCCGTACTGTGGGCTAGCTAATCCACCCAAGGGTGTTACAAGCAATGTGCTAGACCAACTGGCTTAGAACCGACCACCTAGTGGTACCCAATGGGGAATGTTTCAGAAAACAGACCAATACATGGAGATCTTATCTTGTTCAGTCTTGGTTGGGATTTGAGGACTGGCTGTGCTTCCGGTATGTTGCACGTATCCTGACTTGGGGTAGATGTGAGAAACTGACCCCTCCTAAGGAGGGCAAGAGGGTGCTTCACTGTACTGATCAGGTAGTAATCCTAAAGCTATCCCAAGATGTAAGCTTTGTGTTGATTATGTGGTCTGTGTCATCATCCTGATGAGGTGACCTCCAACTGAAAGATTTTCCTATTCTGAAGCAGTCCATATAGTTTCCAATTATTTCTGTTTATGCTCTTTGTTGTGATAGATGTGTAACACTGAGCTTCATTGTGTTAGTTGTGTTTAAGATTAAAGCACGTTATCTGAAATGGATTTTTTTTCAAGCCTTAAACTCCCAACTCAAACTGCTAGCTTTATTATGTTGGATTTCTTGACTAATATAGAATCCTAGAATCATTAACGTTGGAAAGACCTCTAAGATCATCCAGTCCAGTTATCAATACATTACCACCATACCACTAAACCATGACACTCAAAATATACTAAGCACAGAATCCCCTTCATATTCAGCCAGCAAGCCTTCAGTGCTTGTGGTTCTTAACTGAGAGTTGTGGGTCTTCTCAAATTATTGCATACCCAGGCTTTACCTTCCTGGTTGCTTTTGTTTGAGGCAGAGCATGAGGCAGAAAAGAAAAGCAATGAGATGCTAGAAATCTTGAGAGCAGCTCAAGTTCATGAGGGAACCTGAGGCTGAACTCCCTTACTTCACTTCAGCAGCACTCTTACTAACAGCCTTGGGGTAAGAAAATTTTGGATTTTTTTTTGTATCCCATTATTTTGGATTTATGTCTTTCCTGGTTCTTGTGGAAAGTAGGCTATTCCATATAGATGCATTGGTTCTGTAGGGAACTTCTGTCTCTCTCTGTATCTTCCATATATATATATATACGTGTGTATATACACACACACGCACATATATACAATTTTATTATTTTTATTTATTTTTTCATTTTCTCAGAAATGCCTCAGTTCTTCTGCAGTTTGGCACTTGCCACCTAACTGTTTCCTGTGATCTTTGAACCCTTGCACTGTCCCATCAATCCCACTTCTAAAATCCGCATTTAAATGTGCCTCCTTCCATGACAACTTTGGAGATGTTTGATGGGCTTTGGCCAATGTGCTGTCCAAACAACTGTACCAAGGAGAAGGGGAAGGCAGAGTTTGGTGCAGAGGGTGGTGCAGAAATCTGTGAGACAAATATGAATAACCTGTTCATAGGTTCTTTCCTAGCTGCTGCCAAAACGCTGGCTTGTTTTTCTGAAATCCTTTGCTGTTGTAATAATGTATTTCAGTACATTTCAGTATGTTTTCCTGCCCAGAGCAATTAGATTATTTTAATAGTGTGAATGCAATGCCCTCTAACAGTCATAGGAGCACTAGAATAGCTTGTGCTGCTGCATTCTGTTGATCTTGTGTTGCGGTTTCTGAGTGTTGCAACTGCATTTGCCACTTGATTTTGCTGGGATATGCTCTTGGCTCTTGTTTCAGAATGTGCATGAATTCCTGCTTTGCTTACCATCACAGCTCAAGCCTCAAACAACGTTCCTTAATATCCCCCTTCTGAAGCAGTCCATGTCTTGCAAATGGCTTCCAATTGTACACCTCATGTTTCAGTCACTACTCTCCATATGCTTCATACCGTGCTTAAGAGAGAGCTTGATTAGAGCAGATCACGATGTTCTTAAGCAAGGCCATTGATTTTTATATGACGATATTATGGTTTTAGGCTGTATAAAGAGCTCAGTGGAAAATAACAATGTTTTGTTTGCTTTTTTGACAGCTTCTAATAGCAGTTCAGTGAGACCTCCAGCGATGTACTTAATACTCAAATCATTCTGTTCATCGTGCACAGTGTCAACAAGTAACTGTGGTGGGGGCAGCCTAAGGAAAGAGTAGCATTAAATCCACCCCACTATTCTTGGGAGAAGGTCATCTATCTGTCAGTGGTTCACTTTTAACATTGCTGCAGTCTAAGTGAGAAGGGGTACTGCAGAATCAGTGCTGCAGCACCACTTCAATAATTGGTCCCCCTGTTTTAGCCTTTGCATATCCTCAAGAAAGTAGTATCCAAGTTTTATCTACTGAGAGAGAAATAATTGGCAACGTAGTGGTCCTAGGAAAAAGTGTCAGCATCACAGCTAGAAGTACTTCTCTTGGCTATGCTGGTAATGCTCCTTTTTTAGCACACGCAAAGTACAAGGGTCGCTCCAAAAATAATGCCTCCTGTTGTATTATGATATTAGAGGTGGATGTTGGTGAAATGGCAGCAAACCATGCTTCCCACCAATACTCCATTACATTTTGTTGCTGCAGAACAGATGGCAGCAGAGGGGCAGTCTTTCAAAATGGCATCTGATGTGGAAGTGCAGATGAAACAAAGGTGTGTTATTAAATTCCTTCATGTGGAAAAAATGGCACCCACTGACATTCCTCAATACTTGCTGGACATTTATGGAGACCGAACAGTGGATGTGAGCACAGTGAGGCGGTGGATGGTGCGTTTCAGCAGTGGTGACAGTGACATGAAAGACAAGCCATACTCCAGACAGTCATGCATAGCTGTCACATTGTGAAATGAAGAGCATCTCAATCAGCTCACATGTGAATCAGCAGATTATGACCAAGCAACTCTGCACAGATCCGAATGTTGGCTTAAATGCATTGGAAACAATTGTACCAATATTGGAATATAAAAAATTTGCAGCAGTTGGGTCCCACAAATTCTCACACAGGAACAGAAAGAACACCGTATGTAAGCTTGTCAGGACCTGCTGAACTAATATGAGGCTGAAGGTGACAGTTTCATGGATTGCATCATTACTGGTCATGAGACATGGTGTCACCACTATGAGCTGAAGTTGAAACAGCAGTCCATGGAATGGCAATGTGAATTCCCCATCAAAGAAAAAGTTAAAGATGCAGCCCTCAGTGGCTATGGTGATGTACAGGAAAGGGGTGATTCTTCCGGATTTCCTGGAAGCCTGAGTAACCATCCAGTCTGACACTTATATTGTGATGCTGACTAAGCTGAAGCCTCTAACTTCCTGAGTCAGGACAGTGAAGAGGACAACCTTTCTGTTGCAACATGATAATGCCAGGTTGGAGAGCATGCAGTGCATTGCCAATCGTGGCTGGACCATCCTACCATACCTCCCATATAGTCTGGATTTGGTGCCTCCTGACATCCAGCTGTTTGGGCCAATGAAAGATGGACTGCGTGGGCAACATTTTTCTAGCCACAGCATCATGATAGCAGCTGTGAAACACCAGGTCACCTTCTCTGCTGTAGATTTCTATGAGCGTGGCATGCCAGCTTTTGTTCACTGCTGGTGAAAATGCATAGCTAATGGTGGTGACTGTTGAAAAATAGTGTTTTGTAGCTGAGAATTTGCTCTAACAAATAGTGTCATTCTAGTCCTTGTAGATGCTGTAGTTTCCATGGAAATATAAATAGGAGGCATTACTTTTTGAGTGACCTACATAGATGCAACACTGCCCAAAGCTGAAGTCAGTAGCAGCTCCGTGGACTTCTTTGTTTAAAGCGTATTTAAGCAGGATTCACTAAGAGTGCCTGTTCTTGTACTTGGCCCACTGTGGTTGTTTTGCATGTTCACTGTAGAATTTCCATAATTACAGGATTGCAGGGAAGAGCTCAGGAGGCTTGCTGTCCCTTTGGAGAGGTTTTGTGTGCAAAAAAGTGCACTTGAGAAGATGAGGTAGCTAATAATGCTATGTGATTTGGGAGGTTTGTTTATCTGCAACATGACAAGAAAAGGAAAGTCAGAGGAGCTTCTGCAGCTCTTAATTCTGGTAGCACAAAGCAAGCTGAGCTTCACCTCACAGTCCCAGCATATGATGAGCTGTTATGCTTTCAAGCATTCCTACAGCTGCAGGGCAGTTCAAACAGGGCTCTTCTCTCCCTTGCTGTTTTCAGACTCTTTCTGCCTTTGTATGGCTGTCTCAGAAGTGAACCTGAGCCATTTTGTAATTCAGCTTCCTTCTTCTTGCTGCTGACGGTGAAATGTGACACTGTGCCACCCTGTGTCTGGTCAGAAAAGCTTCCCTTATCTAAAATACCTTTACAATTGGAAAAGGTGGCTGGCAAGAATACAAAGAGTCAAAGATTCTGATGATATTAAACTATTTAATTTAAGACAATTGTTCATAAGTCACTTTGCTGATTCCCCTCTGTTTGAGAGCACAGGTTATTGTATTCCTCTGGACTGACTGAGTACTGTGAAAGAACTTTTAGAAATTCTTCTAGTGGGCAGAGGCCTGCTCTGCATCCTTTCACCACTTGCTCCTGCAAAGGCAAAGAGACAAAATCACAGATCTCACGCACTGCTAACTTTGTTGTCGATCCACATGCATTCTGCAGCAGGGAAATAAGCTGGCTGAAGCAAGTCCTTGTGTGAAGTTGCATCAGATCAATGGTCAGCTCAGTAGAAAAGATACCTTGCCTACTATGGGTGTGCTTTATGAATCTTAGTATATTATTTAACTTGACAGCATGCTCAAAACAAATCTTATTTCACAGCCTTACACAGATGTAGAGCAAAACTAAAGCTCAGGATTTGTAAGGTGGGCTTCCTATGGGATCTTACCTCTCCATGGTAAGTCACACGAATGAACCACTCTTTGGACTGCCGGTGCCAATACAGTTCAAGAATCACATCAGCAGCATAAGGGGGCCATTTGTGATCAAAGGTGCCCAGGGCCATCAGGAGAGGAATAAGGGTAACATCATGAGAAGCATACAGAATGAGCTTTCTGATAATTAAAAAAAAAAAAAAGGAAAAAAAAAAATCCTAAATGGTTAGCTGTGTTTCTCCATGGACAGCCAGTATCGCTTATGCTTTTTCTAGCAGACAAGCACTCATTCTCTCTACCCCCCCCCGAACATCTTTCTGAACTGGTTTTTCACACTGACAGCGAGTCAGAATTTAAAACGATTAGAAGGAGAGATCTGCCCTGTACCTGGCCTTTTCAGCTGGAGATGAGGGATCTGCTGCTTCTGTAATGTTCTTCTGTAAGGTATAGAAAAGGAGACCAACGCTCATCTGAAGAACTTCTCTATAAAAGAAGCAGAAATAAATCTACTAACTTAACCTTCTAATTACTGAATTTCAAATGAACACTTGGAAACCTGCTTTTCTCTTACAAACTGATAATGTGTATTGAATGCAGCTAAGAACAATTGAATGTGATCCCTACGGTTACATTTTCTTTCAGCAGTCTCTTAGTCACCACAGAGATTCCAATGTGATTGCAGACTGGAAAGGGAGAAATGCTAACAAGCCAGTCTCACAAGATGTGGTATGCTAAAAAGAAAACCCAGAAACTCCTTGATGTCTTCTATCCTATTTTGTTTCCTTATCTGTGATTCTGGAAGCATAGATTTTACTACAGAAGATGACAGTAGCTGTCTCTAAAAGAGCAATTGAAGTGTTGGATACCTTTGGGAGTAAGAGTAAGAGGAAAGCTACCACTTTTTTTTTTGTTTGTTTTTTAATATTTTGTCTCTGTAGCAGAGAGGAGCTCTTCAAATGACTTCTGTTGTGAAGAAACTTTAATTGATGAATACCTAAGTGGAAATAGGAGTGATTGTGTGAGTGATTGTGATTGGGGCTGTACTGGGTATTATGGAATTGGGAGAAAAATCATTCAATACTTGAGATCTCTAATACAAGATAAAGAAAAAACTAAGGCCAAGTGCCCTCCCAGAGAAGGCAGGCCTATGCCACCATCTGAGAAGAGCAGATGACTGCGGCAGCTGGGATGGATTCTGGAAAGCTGCTGCTAGGTTAGCAACTGCACCACCTTTACTAGTGACTGTGAAGCAAATAATTAATTGCATGTAGCAACAGGTCTTTTGCAAGTTGTTACGTGTGTAGAGCCTGGCATCACCTTTTCCTCTAGCATCAACAGTTTGCAGCCCAGCTGTGCAGGCGCCATCTCTGGAATAAACGTACCTGGTCGGAATTCAAATCACAGCTGTGTGTCTGCAAGGACAGCCTTGCCCTGTGCAGCCTCAGCACCCAGGCATTTCCCATTCTCTTCTGCTTTTGCTTGTAACACAGGTTCACTGATGCCACTTTAGCAACTGAACCATTCACTGCTTACCAGTGGCTTGCTCCTGTTCCCTGGATATTAATTCCTCCATGGCTGCCAGCAAAACAGGACCTAAATACACATCTTGCCTCCTCAGTATGGGCTCCTTTGTCCTAGATCATATTCCTGACTTGAGGCACTGAACTTGGTGATGGGCTGGCTGAGGCACAGACCTGATGAAAGGACAATAACCTCTGATAGGGAACTTGAGCAAACTGGAAAGGACTCTTCCTGCCTGCCACTGTAAGCTGGTACAGTTCATCCAACCTGGGTAACCTAAAACAAAGGCTAAAGCAGGCTCAGGCACAAACAGAACCTATCACCTTGAACCGTCTTCCAGAACGAAAAGCAGTGAGTCTATGCATCGACGCTCGATGGTCTGCTGAAAGTCTTTCAGCACAGGGCAGCTTGGCAAACCGTGCGCCTGGAAGGAAAGAAGGCAACATAAGAACAGGTTTGCTCTTTTCCATGCCAATGCTGAATCCACACAAATCGCCTTCAGAAAACAGCTGTTTGTATCACAGCATTTGTACTATTGTACACAGTACAGTTTTCACATGAGGTGTTCTAGTATGTTTTTTAAACACAGAGACTTATTCTATGTACCAAAAGATTGGATGTCTTTTCTTGATGCTAGATGAAGAGAGTATAACAGGCCTTGAGCTAGTCAACTCATAGCAAGGACACCAAGTCCAATTACCAATTACCAGTTGCTCCAGCAAAAAAAGTGTATTAAGAAGAGGCACAAACATGCCCAGCTCTCTTCTGGTAGCAGAGACAATCTGGCTCAGGGGTAGTACACTGGAACCAAAATTAAGATGATCTTATTAGGTGCTGACTATCAAAAAAAAGGGACAACACTGTGCAGTGGGGTAAACAAGGAACAACCGCTTAGATCTACTGCATTATGCTTGAAAAAAGATACTGGATTTCAAGGTAATAACAGGGAGATGCATCTAGAAGGCGGCTGACTCTGTTATCTTGCTTTTCAGAAAGGCCAAACTTTGAGGTACTGGGATACCCAATGGTATCAGTGAGAGTTAGCACCTCTGTTATCTTCTCCATATGTCTGGGGTCAGGAAAAAAACCAAAAGATATTTATTTATGTGATAATGCAACAGATCACCAGCTCACCTGCTCAGCGTAAATGTTATCAAGGAGGAGAAAAAAATCCACAGACTCATCACCATCAACACCCATCTTCTTCTTAATTGTTTTTAAGTCCTCAGAGATAGCTGGCTGTAGCTGAGCATCCTTCAACTTCTGCCTGTCAGGGTATTGGGAAAAAAAACAAACAAGAAAAAGCTGTTCACACATAAGGCTTTTTATCTCTCAGTTTTTTTGTAACTCCCAGTCCAGTGGAGCTGTGTCCTATCACTGAGGGGCAGATGCACCAGAGGAGACTGAAGGATTCCTGATGATGGGAGTCTCAGAGGCAGAGAGGACAGACACGATGTCAGCAGCTGGCATCTGCTCTCATAGAGACAGGGGAAGAAAAATTTAGATGAGATGTTAACATCTCCTATGAGGAGGTTCCCATAAGCAAAGGCTGTGTATCATCAGTTAACAGATCTCATCATACCAGAAAACCGCAAGCCTATTATCTCTGGGGAACAGCCTTTAACTACGTCATGGAAGAAGAAAGGTTAGAAGCTTTGAACAGATTTATGCATGATGTGGGAAAAGAGAAATGCTTAGAAAATCACTGGTAGCTTCAGTTCTCCTCTCACTCTGTTAGAACCCATACACCTCATTACATTGGTTTGAGCTATATTTTTAACTATCAACGCTGACTATACTTGAAGCTAAGTATACTGCAGATTTTTTTCCCTTACCCTGGTCTGCTGGGGGAACGATTGGAAAGTTTGGTGCTTTTTTATTGTCATTGTTTGCCTTTTTTTTTTTTTCTTTTTTTTCCCAGAAACGTCTGTAGGTTCAATTTGAAATCAAAGGCACTAGAAGTTCTGGCACGCACGGCCTCTAGGCTGGGTCACTGCTTCTTAATGCAGCTTAAAAAATTCACCTTGACATCGTTGCAAAATGTGCAGTTAGTGAGATGGGGGACAGAATAGGAAGATTTACACCTTCCTCTCCTTTTGCACTGCTGGTATTACTAGCTGAGTCTGAATATACTTTGGCTTTTCTGAACTGCTTCTATGGATTGTCACCTCACCACTGTCAAGAACAATCTGCTGCCTGTGGTGTCGAGTGTTATACAATAAGCTTTTGCAAATGAATTCTGAAAGCCCTTAGATATCCTGGGACAAAAATATACTAATATACACTCCCACCAAATGGTAATATATTTGCCTTGTTGTCTGGTTTCCACCCCATGCCCAACCTGATATAAGCATTTATGGAATACTCGATTCTGCAAACATGAGTGTTATTTTTATGTAGGATGTTTCTTATGTTAATTCAATAGTTTTTGTTAAGTGTGTCAAGGTGGAGTATATGTCAGTTTCTTGAAGGTATAAATGTGGCAGGAGAAGATTAATTTAAAAGGAGGCCCAATGCGTTTGCACATTAAAGGTGTGTTAAAGGATGCAGATGACATTAATTCTGTCCTGCAGCTGGAATAGCTACACATTAGCTGGTAATGAGCGTTTGCTAGTTGCACACTAAATTGAAGTGGTCTTTCAAGAAAAATGTCTGTTTTTTTTTTGTTTTGTTCTGGTGCTACTGCTTAGTACATGACTGTGCTCACCTCATGTTTTATACAGTTAGCTACGCGTTCCCAATGGGCAGCGGGAAATGGAAAGAAAACGTGCTGTTTTAAATTACTTTTGCTGAAAATGAAACTGCAGTGAAATCATATGGAAGGGAGGTATGGCTGGCAATTACCTGGTCAAGCACTTCAGGCGCTGGCAGTTGTAGTAATTGGGGTAGAGGATTTCCGAGCTTGCTTCATCAGTGACAATGACAACAGGCCCTGTGGAATATGAAGAAAAACTGTGTGATTGCTAGTGTATGTGTCTTTAGACTCCTTTAATCACTCCTGCAGCCTTTGTGTTCGAGCCTACTCTTGTCAACTAGCAATTCCCACTGAGCTATCACTAGCAACACAAGCTCCTGTGCTTGCTACTGCTCACTCAGCATTTATTTCCATAGCGCTATCCGCTGTGTACCTTGTAATATCTCCTGGATGCATGTTCACTTTTTTTTTTAGTGTTTGTTTCATGTATCAAAAATTAGCTTCTTTGTCATGAAGCGTACTGATCTCTGGCCAGGTCACTTTTATTTGTTCCTGGAACTCAATACAGAGGAAGCAGAGGTGAGATCTTAAAAATCCAGAGTGTATTTCTAGGACGTACAAGTAATTGTCAACTATCAGATACCGCTGAAATTATTGTTACTCCAGATACAACTGAAATCAGTTACTCCAGATACTGAACTTGCAAAGGATCTTGGTACTCCTACTGCTGAGAGACTCTGAGACTCAAAGTTTTTTCAGATGTGACAGTGCATCTTGTAAACACTGGACCTGGAACTCTTTGTTCTCTTGATTCTGAAGTGCAGTTAATGCAAACCTCCTCAGTAGTTCTGAAATTGCAGCATTGATGGCAACAGATCCAAGCACCAGCAGTAAGCTACACAAAGAGAGGGAGGCAAGTGACAAATCGATAAAGAAAGTACCAAACAGGACAGAGTGGGGAAAAGGGCCAGGAGCAAAGAGCTTACGAAGCAACAACCAGGAGCCAGGGAGAGTCGGGATGTGAGAGGTGTGTGCATCTAGGAAGACTGATAAAAGGAAAGGTACTGGTCAGAAGTCTCCCTAACCTTCTTTTTGCTGTTGGTACAGCCCAGCTAGCAGGCACCGTGTGGATTCCAGGTTCCGGAAAATATTAGTGGAACGGATACTGAAAGAGAGAAAGCAGCGTGTGAGATAGCACTTTCTCCTTCGTGTGGCTGGGGCTGCAACCGGGAAGGTCTTGCTGGAATTGAGGATTCAGCTTTTATCATGGCTTTAGAAACCTGTGCTAGGGTTTCATCTCACCCTGCTATAGATACCTTAAAATATAGACACCTCTATCTTAAGTACCATGTAACTTCCTTTCGAAGATGGTGGAGATGAAAAATGGGCACTTATCTGTAATTTTATCTCCCAGCACTAATGATGCAAGCACCAGCTATGCGCTTCATCTCAATGAACTTTAGACTGTGCCCCAGAATCACCCTTCACTCACCATAAAAGCTCATAACGCCGTTGCCAACGGCTAAACCTAAGCGCGATGAATCTGTCCCTAGCACCCCTGCTAGGAACTGAGATGCTTTGTGTTCTGAGGGAGGTCTCACACGAGGCTCAGCAGAAAGGTTCCCTAGCACAGCGCTACTCGCAAGCAAAGGAAAGTCCGGAAAGGTACTGAGAAACTCACAAGACCTCAGCAGGTTTAAATGCTGGTGAGAGAAAGTTGGCTTCCTCCACGTAGCTCCTCCTCAGCCTTTCCCCCAGGGCAAACATCTGCTGCATGCCCACAGTGGTCAGCTGTCCGGCCAGCGCACCACCCTGCGCACAAAGAAGAGGAAGAGTCTCACCGGAACACGCCAGTAATACAACAGTCCGCAAAGGGAACCATGGAAGAGAGCCTCACCTTGAAAGCGGTTTTCCTGTAGCGCTCCTCATAGGGTGAGGGAGGCTGCGGGCCGCCACGGAGGTCGGTCACCGTGTAGTCCAGCTTTGTGTGAGCGGGCACCTCCAACAGACTGGGCGGCCACTCCACCTGCTTCGAAACAGACTGCTTCAGGGGAACGCTGAGGGCTGACTGTTTCAGAGGGCTCCCACGGGCCCCAAGCCAGCGCTGGACATCACCGTCCGCCGCCGAACCGAACCGAGCCTTCGCTCTGCTGCCGCCCGCCTCCCCTCAGCTAACTCCCGACTACGTCACGTTTCCCCCAGCTCGCAGAAGCGAACCGGTGCCTACAGCCGCCGCCCCGCGCCTCCTCACCGGAGAAGCCCCCGGGACGGGCCGCAGCGGAGTGCGGGCCCCGTGCCGGAACACCACCTGCACCAGCCGCAGCTCCAGCTCCCGCCGCTCCCCGTCCGCCGGGCCCTGCGCCGCCGCCACCGCCCGCCGCCGCTGCGTCCACGCGGCCAGGCCGCCCAGCAAGCCCAGCCGCCAGCCCCAACCCATGGCGGCGGCACTGCCGGCACCGGACCGGCTGGAGCCGCGAAGGACGACGGGAAGCGGAGTCCCCCGCGGGCAGCGCCCAGTAGGCAGGCGTGGCAGAGGACTACGGCTCCCAGTGGGCACCGCGCCGCCGGGAAACGGCCGTGCAACTGCTCAGCTGCGGACTACAGCTCCCAGCGGGCATCGCGCCGCGCAGGCGCAGAACTGCTGTATACAGACGCAGGGAGGAGCGCGTGGGGGGGTTCCAGTCCCGCCCCCGGGGATGATGCGTGGGTCTGGGGCGGGTGGTGAATGGCTGCCCGGTGCTCCGTGGTCTGAGGTGGGGTTTGTAGGCTGAATAAGAGAGCCTGAAAACGTCCATTTGGCAGGCTCAGGAGTTCCTGCTCCAAGGGGGGCTTGCTGTAACAGGTTGCCCGAGGAGGCTGTGGGTGCCCCATCCTCAGAGGCATTCAAGGCCAGGCTGGATGTGGCTCTGGGCAGCCTGGTCTGGTGGTTGGTGACCCTGCACAGAGCAGGGAGGTTGGAACTAAATGGTCATTGTGGTCCTTTTCAACCCAGGCCTTTCTATGATTCTACTGGAGAATCGTGTATGAGCCCTGTTCAGCACAGCAGCTCGGTTCTTGCTAGATGTTAAAGGCCAGTACCCTCAAACAATCCTTCAGTAGGAATTGTATGTTACAGATGGGAACTTGAGGTAATGGGGAATTAATGTTTACCCTTATTTTGCTGGGAGGACAGAGGCATAGGAACCAGGTTGCCTGAGTGTCATTTCTGATGGAGCCTTTCTCACGCCTCTGTAGGAGCTGAACCCTGAGCTGACTGAAACAGAGCTCGCGAGGCTTCTGGTTGGCAGGGTGGTGGCAGGAGAGGAGCAGTGCAGCTGCTGTGCACAGGGAATAGTCCAGGGCAATAGGAGAGAGGATAGCAACGTGCACAATGGGCAGAGACAGCAGGTGATGCAGGAAGTGAGAGGCACAGCCACCTGCACCTCTGTCCTGCTCAGGCAGGGGGATTTGGTGATCTCCCTGGTGTCTTAAAGCAGTGCTGTTCCTACAGGGCTACCTGAATTTTCTGAGTAGGGATGTGCAAAACAGAGTCATGGTGGAAAAGGCTACTGCAGAAGCTAATCAAATAACAGATCAAGAGAAATCAAGCCTCAATCTTGCGGTGCAGGGTACGAAGGAAACGAAGATGCTGAATGGAGAGGGCATAGGAAAACGTAGTTAAGCTATAGGGAGGGGGGGGAAAGGGAGAGAGAGAGACATGGTGTGATATAAATGAGCAGAGGTGGAGGGAGGGAAGAGGCTGGCAGCGCACTGATTTGCATTTCCATTCTAATGTTACCCTGGAAGAAAATCCCAGCTTCTGTGAAGCTGTGAAGACTGAGACTGCAGTCCCTCCTGGGGGGATTTGGCTGCTCCCGAGCAGCATTACTGTAGAGATGTATTTTAGAATATATCACGCCACAGCAGGTGTGTGCAATTAGTGGAGAGCTCTCTGAAATAGCAGACGGCTGTCAATTTTTTAGCAAGTGGTGTTGCCCATTTTTGCTTTGTCCAACTGTGTAGTTATTCTAAGATGCGTCTTCTTTGCAGAACTGTTTTCCGAGGATCTGTTATTTTCACCCTTCTGTAGCGTTTTGCAACTGGACAAGGAGCAGGAGGCTATTACAATGGCCGTTGTGAGTAAACTCTGTTTCACTGAGGATAGTTAATGAGCCCTAACAAATAACCAACTTTCAGGAACTCTTTCTCTTGAAAGCAGAGCACAGATTTTCTCCTGGTTGGAATTTAACCAATTTACAGTGATTACTACCTTGGCAAAATATTACTATTCTTATCAATCGTTTGCCTTTTCATAATATTCCACGAACATATCATGCCTCAGAGCACTCCTGTGTGGTAAACTTGCATTTACATTCTCACTTTCTTGAAAAGAAAACTGATTCATAGCGAGTTTCATGGTTTGACCGAACCACACAGTCATTGTGTGCATGATGCAGTGCTAAGTTATGCCCACTGTTGTTTACTTTGAGTCCTGTCACGATCAGATTTTTATTCCACAATGCTCATTGAAATTAGTGTTTAAAAAGTCCCCCCCGAGAAAACTATTTAGCCTGACACGTTTGAGTGTTGTATTGTTTCTTGGACTACCTGGATGCCTTCTCCCTGAACAAACAGCTACAGCTGTCTGTAGTGTAAATCAGAGAGAGATACCATAAAATGCCCACACAGTAGGAATGCAACCGGAATTTGGATGCCCCTAAGTTAGAAACACTTTTCTGGGGTAGGAGGGGGCAGAAAATAGACTCGTATTGCCTCTGGTTTCTTTGCTTCTATTCTCAATGCCTTTTGCTCAGTGAGGGGAGCGAGCTCCCAGCAGCTGTGTGCAGCCACAGGTTGCAGCTGTGCTGGGAACTGGGCAGTGCAACCGGCTGCCACAAGAGGGTGACACATCCAGGTGTCCAAAGCCAACCATGAGCAGCTAATGCCCAGTGTGGTGTCTCCCTGCCCCAGTCTCGTGGGGCACAGAGAGCATCCGTGTGAGGTAGAAATGGTTGGATCTTACTGTGGGTGTACTGCTATATGACTTCCCCCAACAAAAAGTGTTCCTATGGCCGGGTTTCCAATTGATTACAAAGTGCTGCTTTTCACTCTGGTCTACGACTACCCAAATCTCAGATGCTGTAACTGTCAGGTGCCTCGCAGTGTGAGCAGTACTCGTGCAGAATCACAGACCTCTCTACACTGCCACCAAAAGAGCCTTCACCTTTCTCAACTGTAGTGCTAATGGTGCTGTCTCTGTCCTGCAGCAATTAATGACCACAGTGACTACAATAAATTAGTCAGTCTGGGCACGTGAGCTGTATAGCAGTCAGAAATATGGAAATTTATTTATAAATTTATTTATAAATTGTTTGAGTATGCTGCTCTGCTTCATGTGGAGCTACATCACTCTCGTCTCTGCTCCAGTCTGTCTGTGTTGTAAACCTTCAGCCAGCTGCTCTGTGAGCAAGGCATCCCGGGAAATGGAAAGAATGTTTCCACTCCTCATTTTGGTGATCCTTTGGAGTGGAATTGGCAAAAAATAAACTCCTAAATGCATCTCATCTCTTTCCCTGCATGCTTTCACAACATCAGTTTATTTTCCTTGTTTTGGTAAAATTGTGTGTGTTGATACCTACATGTCATTTCTGAATTTGTGTGGGCTGTGAGACACAGCCCTGGAAGCTGGAGCTGCGGCATCCAGAGTCAGCATTAGGAGGACATTTTCAGAGATTTTTTTCCTCTGGATTTCAGAAACAGCATATCAGATGGTTGGTTGTTCTGTGTTCCCTTTGCTGGGGACCACGTTATTTTCCCTCTTTTTTTTTTTTCTTTTTCCTTTTAAATTACAGGATTGGGCATTTGGTTCCCGTGAGTGGTAGAAGCAGGCTGAATGCTGGGTGCCATGCTGGTTGTGTAGCTGTTCATCCCCTCTCCTAGTGCAAAAGATGCACTCTTTGCCTTCTGTTTTTCTTTTGTTCAAACTTTGTCATCCTAACCTGCATGGCCTACAGCCATCTGCTGCATCTGGTTGTCTGTGGGATCACGCACCTCTCTGGAAGAACAGTGGGCCAGTTTTCTTGTCAGCTGCAGGTGTTTTTTTTTTTCATGGGAGATGAAGACTTAGATAAGGAGGAACCTCTAGAAGCAAGGTGGGTGAGCTGTTCCAGCCTCAACCCCTGCTCAGCTGGCACGCGGTGAGTTCCCACGAGGCCATGGCCCCCCTTTGAACTCTCAGTGCCTTAGTTGTAGAGCTGCCCTAGATGTGGTTGGAGTGATGCTGAGCTTTCACTGCTGCTCAGCTGCTGTGTCCCGAGGTGTGGTGCTTTGAAACTGTGGCAGATGTGCTTTCCTATGGCAGCATTTAAATGTTTGGCACTTTTAATCCTTACCATCTCCTTTGCTTTTTGTGCATATATATTACATCAAGCAGGTTGGGATGATATGAGATTAAAGGAGATAATGCAAGAGTAAGTCACTCTAGTTACTCTCTTCTACAAAGGGGCTGCAAAGAGATCGTTTTGCACCTTAGTGTGTGTTCCTAGTTCGTTGAGCTGTTTGTTTCGTTATGCTTTCATACTCATACAGAAGTGCCCAAACCGTGGGATTTGTGTGCCTTCTTCCTGCTGCAGGATGGGGAGACATAACTGAAACCTGGGGTGAAATGTGTTCCTTTTGTTTGGCTGCAGGCTTAAGTTAAGTTTTGAGACTCAAGGGCAGCTTCTTATCTGCTTTGCCTTCACTGCTGAGTTGCAACATTCGGTCATCCAGTTTGGCCATTTGAATCCCTTTAGGTTGCCTATAGGCATCTCCAGTCTCTTTTAGTATATACTCCTTGTTATTTGAGGATGGGGACCAGACCAAGTGGTGGGGAGCCATGCTATTTACATTCACGACGTTTCTGGCCCCACCAGCTGTTCTGTGTGCGTTATTTTCAGAAGGGCAACAATTCGCGGGAGGTCAGTAGGGTGGAATTGTGCAAATACAGTGGGTGAAGGAGATCAAAACGCTTGCAAGTCCTCAGGCCTTGTCATGACAGGGAGTCAGGATCCCAGATGATTATGGCTTATGGACTGAGAGAATTCAAGGAGAGCTCTGAACGTGCTGCTTGCATGGCTAGAAGGGCTGCTTAGCTGGGTGTTTGCTAACTGTTTTCCAGAGTCATCTGTGTTTACACTGCTGGCAGGACCACCTGTTATTTTTTGAACAATAATATATATGTGTGTGTGTGTGTGTGTGTGTGTGTTGCTGCATTTCTGCATTTATTTTTAGCCCTTTTTAAAAAACCCCGACAGGTTTGAAAGATGTTGTGGATTCTAAGTGGTGCCTGGCGGCATTGCTTGCATTGACGGTTGTCAGAATTTTCCATGATAAATCTCTGCTTTGAAAGGCTTATAACTCATCCTTCTATTCTTGGTCCTGCAGCAATCATATCCTGGGAAAATAATCCTTTTTTTAAACTGTGTTTTTCCCACAGGTTTGTGAAAAGCATTCTTGTTAGCTTAAAATGGACCTTTGTCACTTGCTTTTTCAGTGTCTTAATTGCAAACGTATGGTAGGTCTCTTAAATACATTTCACAAGATCAAATGGAAAAACTGTTTTGCGTATCAGACTGGCACTTGGTATAAATCAGTCGTAAGCCAGCAGCAGTTAGCTCCCCATTCCAGCTCTAAGGAAAAAATAAAACCAGCTGAATTACGGAAGAGGATGGGCAGTCTCTAAATCTGGTGTAATACCAGTTGCAGGACTATAGGGTGAACACTCCTGGTATCAAGAACTAGCAGAAAGATGAGAGAATGGTTTTCACATTCATAAATAAAGGAGATGCATACTGCTTATTCTTGGAAGAGAAATCCATTACAAATGTGCAACTGATGATTTTAATGAAGAAATGCAGTTATCCATTGTTACCTTTATGGTTCACGTGTCCGTAGTGTCTTCCGCCCACACAATGCAAAGCAGCTCACAGTTGTTAGTCTGTGCCATTCTCCAGTGGGGCCCTCTGGCCATAATTACGATTTCTGGTGCACACATAGGAAATACAGTGTTGTGAGGCATTGTAATGATTTGCTCTGGTGATGCAGTGAATGCATGGCAGAACAGAGAGTGGCACACAAGAACCTGAGTCATGCAGCGGTGCTGGAAGGAATGAACTGCATTTCTTCTAAGAGTTTTCATGTTTTTTCAAAGCTGTTGAAGTGTTAGCTGCAAGTTGTGCAGTTGCATGCAGGAGGTAGGTGATAATTCAAAACATGAAGGTAATGAACATAAAATGGTGTTGACACGCCAGGGGAACTGGGGAGGGAGCGCTAGGAACTGGAGCTGAGTAGAAGTTGGTGCAATTTCACATGGAGTATTCAGTAGGCCGCTGAAAAATTGATCTTTTAACAAATGGGAGCAACACTTATTCCCTGCCTCACCAGGAAGGCTCTGAGGTAGCAAAGAACATGCAGAAGGGTTTGGATGTGTAAGAGCTCATTTGTTTTTCCACCTCTATTAGTAGCTATTTGAATTAAGGATATGATTTTTCTCCAAGTCTTGCCTTACATCCCTGGCCCATCGTGGCTGCAAATACATTGCTGTTACAAAATGGAAATAGTCCTGTGTTGCTTTTGTGCCTGGTACACGTGCACATGCAGAGTGCCAGATCTGTGTTCTACTGCAGTTCCAGATACGGAGTTTTAACTTTTTGTTTTGATTTTTCTTCCAACTGCTTTTGCTTTGGGTAGAATTTTATTTGTTCAGGTTCCCATGGCCATCTCTTGCCCGTCTCAGGACATTTGATTCCTGTCATATCTCGGCAATAGGCAAGGACCACTGTAGTCATTTTTCAGATGGATTTCAGGTGAAGAAAGGCTCTTGGACTCTCCCACTGTCACACACACATCTTCCTGCAGGAGGGACCTGAGGGTGCTCTTCAAAGTTTTAGATGGGTATTGGAGCCTCTCCTCTGGGCTCAGTGTTACCTTTTGTTGCCATTCCGGTGCCATGTGGCTGTCAGCTGTACCAGTCACTGCTTCACGGGTATTTGTGCCGCTACCAGTTCTCATGTCTCAGTTAGGAGTCATTTAATGCGAGTGACTGAGATTCCCTGAGAAGAAGAATTTGAAGTATCCCAGACAATGGTATGGCTAAGAGCAGCTTTGTCGTAAGACTGCTTTTTAGTATTTATTTTAAGGGTTGTTGACAGGCATGAGTTTTTCTAGGGCTTTGGTATCCGTGGTTTCGGCCGTGAGATTGGGTCAGAGGCAAAACCATCTCGGCATTAGAGTTTAATGTCTTTTTCTGTGTAAGACAGTAAAATAAATGTGAAAAGAAGCTCACAACTTAAAACCGTCGGTGATAATGAGATGGTAAGAAAGGGATGTTGTGATTTTTCTCAAGAATCATTTGGCAAATGTGAAGAAAGATAGCTGGGAAAGCTCGACTGCAAGTTGATAGAGTCAGCAAATGAGTCAGTGAAGGGAATGTGGCAGGTCTCCCTTAGTAAAAGACTTTATTACACGATCTCTTACTCTCAATTACCCTAATTTGAAGTAGGGAGCTAATGAATATTGCTAAATGGATTGAAACAAACAGCAGCGCTGTGGACAGAAAATAATCATTATGAACTGCGGTGCATTGACTGCGGCAAATTTTTCACAGATGTGTAGATTTTAATGCTGGGGTGCCTAACCTAACTCCTGCTTAGTGCAGGGGAGAAGACCGTAACCAGCAATTTCTGGTGGGATCAGTAACTTCTGTCAGTACCAGTGTGTACCTTTTAAATCACACTGCAGTAATTACAAATTATCCCATCCTCAGGCTGTTCTTTCCAGTTGTTAATTACGCTCACTGTTCTGATAGGCCCGCCTGCATTGCAGAGGTACTGGGAGGTATCACAGAATCAGAGAATACCCAGAGCTGAAAGGCACCAACAAGCCCAACTGCCAGTTCCACACGTGACCTCCCAAAAATCACACCCTATGTCTGAGAGCAGTGTCCAAGCGCTCCTGAACTCCGGCACTCGTGGCCGTGCCCCCTGCCCTGGGCAGGCTGTTCCATGCCCACCCTGTCCCTGACCCCCAGCTGCCCCTCCCCTGACACAGCTCCATGCCGTTCCCTCGGGCCCTGTCGCTGTCACACAGAGCAGAGCTCAGCGCTGCCCCTCTGCTCCTTGTGAGGGGCTGCAGCCGCCATCAGGCCTCCCCTCAGCTCCTCTGCTCTGTGCTGAACCAACCAGGGGACCTCAGCTGCTCCTCATACATCTTGTCCTCCAGTCTCTGCCCCTGTCTTTGTGGCTCTCCTTTGGATGCTCTCTTAATGTCCTTCTTACACTGTGAACCCAAACCCACACCCAGTGCAGGAGGTGAGGCTGCACAGGGCAGAGCAGAGCAGGACAACCCCTCCCCATGCCTGGTGGCTGATGTTCCCCAGCGCCCTTGGGGCTGCCAGGGCATGCTGCTGGCTATGTAAACGTATGCTGCTGCTTGCTCAGAAATACACACAGGGGCAGTGGCAGCCCTCCTCTGACTTGTGGGGAGGAGTGCTTTGGACTTTCTATGTGCTGTAGACTTTCTATGCACTATGGTAAGGAGGCTGTTCTTGCTCCAGGTATGCTCAGGGAGAGGAAAAGGCTTGAAGAGCGTGTGTGCTTTTGAGGTCCTTATCACTCTTCCAGGTACTTCCCTGTGCTGGGAACCTGTGATGTGCTTGTTTGATCAGAGAGAGCAGTCAGGGACCAGTGAGGGTTCTTCTGAGCCTCTTTACTGAAGTGAATGACTTTATCGATGTCTTAGAACCAGGGATGTCGATGAGCTTTTCAGAAAATCCTTGAATTTGATGCATTGGAATTGCTGGAGTCAAAAGGAAATTTAGAAAAGCTAGAAATATGGAACAGAATACAAAGTGTATCCTAACAAAATAAAAGACCATGGAGGAGACCATCCAATGTCTCATTTCAAAGGGGAAAAAAAGGATGAGAAAAGAGTTCTAGTGATCTTAAGGGAAAAATGTGTTGGAAAAAAAGCCCAGTTTTCAGTGGAGTATCAGTTACAACCCACATGTGCCTTGGTTGTTGTTTCATGTTATGCAGTGAAAGTGATGGTAATTTCTGCTCTACATGCCCGCCTAATGCTTTCTTGGATGTTGGATGAAGTGGAAGAAAAGCCAGGTAGAAACTGAACATTTTTAAGTGATGGCTAAGTTTAAATAGTTGCTTCCAAGACTTCTTGCTCGCAGCCCGGCACCGATCAAACCAGTTCTGTTAAGAGCCCTTTTCAACCTCAAACTTTGTTCCCAGGCTGAACAGCTGGCATGACATTTACTTCAAAACACACCCAAACAAATAACAAGTTTCTGACCCCAACCTTGCCTCTCCCTGCTAATCTGATTCCTTTTAAGGGTAGGAGCTGATGGGTAATGTAAGTTTTTGTGAAAGCCTGTGTGTAGCTGAGTATGAGAGTGTCGGGTTTTACTGGGGGCAGGCTGTTAAAAATGGCATGTCCTAGCAGCCTGTATCCAGTTTCTGGAAAAATTGCTAGAGATGACTTTTGCTCTCTTAATATTGTATAGCTGACCATTGCTGACATGCCTTTTTAAGGTTAGGCTCACGTCCAACATGAACAAGAAAATTTAACTCTCTCATGGGTCCCTCACAGTTCATTTCAGTGTCTGGCATGGCCGTATTTGCCTTACCCTTGCATCTAAATTAATCCTACAGTGAAGAGGAGCTACTACATGTGAACAGTGAGTCACAGAACTCCATTCAGAGTAATCCCAGAATGCTTTCTCATTGTGTTCCAGCCCCGCCAGATGGTGATGTCCTCATAAAATCCAGCAGTGGTCTACAGAGAGCCGATCGAAGAGCATGTCAGTCACCAACAAACACATCAGAGGAGGGGAACAATGCAGGCATTGATACAAGGGATGTCACCTCCTGCAGCAGAAAGTGGCAGCTCGTCATCCAAGTCCACTGCTGCCCTTCGCCTGCTCCTGCAGACGTCAAAGGGGGGCCATGGCCTCGTGGGAACTCATCACGTGCCAGCTGAGCAGGGGTTGAGGCTGGAACAATATGAAAATGGAAAAAAGGAAAGGATTTCCTAATCCATAGTAAAATGTAGCCACCTTGTGTGAGGAACACGACTTAATGTAGCCATCTTACTGGCCTCGGTCCAGAAATCAGTTTACAGGAATAAGTAAGTATTGCAGGTTTCCAGAGCTTTGCTTCCCGGCTTGCTCTGAGGGAATACTTTTTGCCGAGAAAAAGCAACATGATTGATTACTTTTATTCATCCAGAGCCCAGTGCCTCTGTGCGAATAGGTAGGCTATGAAGCCCTGTGTTAGCGTGGCAAATTGCGTTAGAGGTTGGGGAGTGTAGTTTATGCCTGAGTGGCTGTGCTTTTACAACACTTCTGCTACGTAGTGTGCTTGTGAAGTGTAGGGGCTTGCAGGGGTGTTTTGAAGCCCTGTGTGCAGGAGCACAGAATAGTGCTTGCCTTAAGCAGCTGATGGAAAATTAGACCTTTCCCATGGAGAGTTTGTGAGCTGCCAAGCAAGTGAGGTCATCTACATCCCTTGTCCACACACCTCCTTTTGTAGGTGCAGGGGACTCCCAGCAGCATCTCGGGTAGTGCCTAGGGCAGTGTGAAAGGCAACCTAATGTGTAACCACTACTTCTACCTGCAGAATACTAGTGGATCACAGTTCTCTCAGATGTTTAACTCTGACAGATCTATTCCATAAGTGTCCTTAAAACATGTTTTGGTGTAAGTTTATGGCATGCACAGTGAAGGTGTGTTGTTAGGCTTGTAGTTGGCTTATGGATCAGTTACACAGTATTGTTTGTGCTTCCTGATGGCTCAGGGGATGCACAACTGTCTCTGGGGTGAATATTTGTACATATGAATTTAAAACACGGTTTCTATGACTGTCATTCACTTTCTGAGAGCTGTATTGCCTGTCAAACTCAATTGCTGAAATATCTGTGGGAAGCTAGTGATGGTATGTGAATGTGGTCTCAAAAAATTCACTTAAAAAATTGTAAGACAATGCTCACTGGAGGAAAAATGAAGAATTTCTGAATTACTTGACTAGAGTGGGTGTTATAAGCTCATTTGATCCTCTTTCTGTCATCGTATTTTCATGACTATGTTTTATATATGTATGTATGTGATATTACCATTCCTGTGATCCCCAGAAAGAGTCTTAATCATCCAGACCATAAAAGCAACAAACTCTTAGGGCAAAAGCAGATCTATTAATTTTGCACTTTGAAGTCACATTTTTTTTCTTCCAGAGGGTGATCAGGCCATGGAACAGGCTTTCCAGGGCAGTCGTGGCCTCAAGCTGCCAGAGTTCAAGGAGGATTTGGACAATGCCATCAGACATAGGGTTTGAAATTTGGGTACTCTTGTGTGGAGCCAGGAGTTGGACTCAATGATCTAGGTTGGACGGGGCTCTGGGCAGCCTTATCTAGTAGGTGACAACCATTTTCCACTGCAGGGTGTTTGAACTAGATGTCTTTAAGGTCTCTTCCAACCCAAGACATTGTATGATTCCATTCTATGGTTCTGTGATTTTATCCTTGTGAGTCCCTTCTGATGTGAGATATTCAGTAACTATGAAAAATATGTAAGGGGAAATTATGTAGTCTGGCATCTTTTCATCAGTTGCATTTTAGCAATCTTAAAGATCAGCTTTGAGTTTCCATGAGTATTGCCTCGCTCACATATTCTGAAAGAGGAAACGACTTGCTTAACCTTCAAGCTCCAGATCAGCCATTAATTTTCAGTATTACCCTCACCATGCCCCACATCTGTCCCTTACCCCATTCAGCTGTCCCACTGTGCTTTTTGGAGAAAGGAGAGGACTACAGCATGACTTTGCCTTGATTTGTTACTTTGTTAGTCTTGGCATTCTCTGTATTTTTAAATATAACTTTTCCTTTTATAGGATTAAGTACTTCTTCTTGAAAAGCTTGGTGAAACACACATTTTTCTGCAGCAGATTAGCAAACACCACAATACAGAAATGACTTCTGACACCATTAAGACACCATTAAGAGAAGAAAATGCTGGAACGATTTGAGGTATGAATTTGATGGAGGTGAAGATGAGAGTGAGTATTTCTGCTAAATGGCAGTTCCATCTCTCACTGTAAAATACAGTTTTCAGAGATTGTGCTAGACCCAGCAGGTAAGGCTCTTGAGAGGGAAAAATGCAGAATAAAAAGTTCTCAGCTGTTTTCTTTTTCCCCTCAGAGCACTTTAGAATGCTGCCATTTAAATACTGAGTGCCTATCCAAAGGTTGAATGTAATATGTAATGTTGATTTAGGCCACAGCTATAAGATAGTCCATCCATGCATCCATCTGCTGCAAAGCAGTGAATACAAACTCTGAAATGACAGGCCAGCCTCTCTGCTTACTGGCTAAATAAATATCCTCCTGTTGTGATATGATAGCTTGTCTGGCCTTGACTATGGATTCTATGACTTATAAGTTTATAGTCTGTTGGCCAGTGCAGACATCCATCCATCGACTGTTCCCTGCTTGTTCTACCTAGAAGTACTAGGAATGCAGTAAGATAAGAGTGGCAGAGGGAGCTTGTTGGCTTTGAGGCATGTGTTTATGCAGCAGAGAGCTGGGATGGAATGGTCATGGTCTCAATGATCATCAGAACCCAATCTGTGAATGTGTTTAGATTGTGGAGGACAGAAGTAGCATAAAGAAAATCCTTATTCTCATTTTTTTGACCATGTCTTGCTCTCCAGACACTACCTCTCTAAGTGCCTGCAACACAGTTTTTCAAGTTTGGACCACCACTTGTCAGCAATACCACTTAACAGCCAAATTATTCAAGGGAAGTGATGTGTGAATATGCTTTCAACGAGCTCCTGGCTTTCTCACCGCATACCTCTTCCACCAAGGTGGCACCTTAAGGGGTGGGCATGCTCAAGTCTGTACATACATCAGTAAAAATTTGTACCAGGACTAATACTTTCCCCTTTCTGCATTGTGTTGCAGTGGGTTGGCCCACATGACATTCTCATATCTGTGCTGAAAATCCCCAAACCAAGACACCTTTGATCCCTGCAGATTCTAACAGCTAAAGGTCCTCACTCCAGTATCCTTGTCAAATTCCACTTTCATTCTCTGTGCCTCCTTTCAGGCTCCTCGCTGGAGTGCAGTACCTTACTAGTCTCCAGCTTCCCAGCATGAAGAATCCCTGGGGATGGGAGATTGTGTGGAGAGAGGAAGGAAGAGCACTTCCTTTGGGTGGACAGATATTCAAGGTCAAAAGAAGGGAGCCTGTGAAAGCCAGAAAGTGGGAACAAGGGATGAAGTTCAGATTGGGTATAGGAAGAGGAGGCATGGGCAAGGGATGGGCTGAAAAACTGGAAAACCACATCTTATGAGAGCTGAGTAGTGATGGGAACTCTCCGCAGTGATTGTTAGCCATGGATTCTCACGGTCTCTTAGGACCTTGCATCTTAAAAAGCCTTTCAAGGCTGTGGACAAGAAATCAGGTGCTCAGGGAATCCTTTTCCTGCTGGATTGGCCTTAGAGAGCAAGTGGTCTGTGTGTGTAAAAGTGTGCTTGATAGAGGATGGAACCATACAGGACAGCTGCTCTCTAGACAATTCTTTCTGTTCTTTCTTGGTAGTGCAGGGGAGCTGGAGGGTTTTCTGCTAGCTAGTCAATCAATCATTTCCCAATGTTTATTATTTATCCCCCTGGCCAAGCTGTCCCCTCATCCCTCCATTCTGGGCAATGGGAATTTGGGTGATCTCTGAGCAGCAGAGGCTGGCAGGCAGCCTGGTAGATGCTAGCAGCTCATTCTCCAGCCATGTGAAAGGCAGAACACCAACAAGAAGAGATGGAGTTAGAACTTTATTAGGAGAAACCTAGGCACAATTGACTAAAATCACATGTTAAGAAGAACACACAGGTCTTTTCAAGATTAAAAAATACATGTTTATAAGGCACCTTACCAACAAAAAACATGGTTTTGCCCTTTCTGTATATGGGTAGGTATGCACATGTACAGGGAACTGTACCAAAGCTAACTATGCAGGAGCAAGGTTCACAAACCTAGCAGCTCCTGGGAGAGGGAATGGCTCAGTCCCTGACAATCTGGTCCCAGGCCATTCACTCACACAGTCCAACACTGGGAAGCTGCAGCCCATGTCTGAAAGGGCAGTGCAGGGTAAACAACAGGCAGCAGCGTGGCTTTGGTTGGTCTCAGTATGTCAGCTCTGCAGTGAGAAAACATGTCCAGGGTGGAAGCTGCCTGCAGACCTCACCCACCAGGCTCACTGTGCAGTGCTGGGCTTCAGTGGCTGCTCTGGAAGGTTACAGTGGTAACCTTCTGTTACAGTGGTAGATTACAGTGGTAACCTACTGTGGGTGTTTCTGTATGTACTAGCAGTAAAGATGAAGATGACCTGTTTGCAGAACAGAGATTTGCTGAGAGGACAAGTATCAGTGGCTGGCAGGCTCGAGAGAGCAACAAGGAGCTCAGTGATGTGCAGGACCTGGGCAGGACTCTTGCTCCTCGCAAAAGATGCTGAAGTATTTTGGTAGGAAAGTAGCAAGAAAATACAGGCTGTACCTGTTCTGCAGATAAACAGAGGATGTTTTTCTCCCAAGTCGGCAGCTGGTAGCACCCTTTCGGCAGCTTTCAGGTTGCTTGAAAGATGAGTTTAAAAGGGGGAAAAATCACTTGGTTTCCATGTGATAATTCCTCTTTCTTAAGCAGTTAGATGTCTGTTCTCACAGGACAATCTCTATTTCTGTTAGTGGGTGTCTTGCTTATAATTGATGACAAGTATGTTGGGAACATTCCCTAGTCTTCATCAACCAGTCATCTGAGCGATATCCCAGGGCCATGAGGCCAGCTGCTCTGCTGACTTAGGAATGAGGAAGGGATTCCAAAGTTAGACACGAGGCAGCTGTGCTTGGGGGACCATTGGCATCCGTATCCGTGGGGAAGCGTTTTATGCACAGTGTCAAAAATTCAAGTAGGATTTATTGTATAAGTAAACTGGATTAAAATATCTGGTCTTAAGTGGAGAAGGGGGGGCGGGGGGGTTAAAAAGAGGAATAGCAAAGGAAAAGAGGAAGTCTTTCTGAAAGTGTGTTTCTGATCCCTGCAGGTGAGAGGAGCTTTAGCTCAGTGTAACCGCCCACCTGTTTTAGCCCATGTTGAACAGACATCAAAGAAGATACAAGAGGGTTGAGGTCCAGTCAATCCGCTGAACAGAGTGTCGCAGTGATGACTGCCTCACATTTGAAGCATCCAGGCAGCCTCAGGAGTGTGCCAGCCTGTAGCTAAGGTTGGTGAGTCCCCAGTCCCCTTGAATCCCACGGGCTGAGAACTTCACATCTGGAGACTGGTGCCTCTCTTCAACCTCCAGGTATGCGTTGTCCAGGGGCTGCCCCTGCCTTAAGCTGTGGGAAGTGCTCTCTGAATTACGACAATGACGTTCACTGAAAAGGAACAGGAGAACATTGAAATGGAGAGAGGTTTGTGGCAAGAGTCTGCAGTCTACTTTGCAGAAGTTTTCCTAAGCGCTGAGAACACTCCTCCTCCCTCCTGGAGACAGGTCACACAGACAAATCGTCTGACCTCGCCTTGCTGCTGGCACGGCTGGCCTTGCTGAGGCGGCGTTTCTCACTGAAGTAGCTCTCAGGAAGGGCAGGTGCCGCACATTCATTGGCCACCTCTGGGCTTTCCATGTAGCTGGACTTCATGAAGGGCCCTTCCCCAGCAGCATCCTCCTGGCTGTGGACCCTCTCAGTGGCGAAGTTGGCTGTGTTCTGCTGGGATGCCATCTTGTTGCTGAAGGGGCTGATGAACTTCCCATTGGGACTTGCCAAACACTGATTAAAATCTGGCGGGGGAGTGTACATCTGGGCCCTTTCTACCTGTGGGGCCGACTCCAGCCTTCGTGGAGCTGTGCTAGGGCTGGGCTTGTGGGCACGGGAGCACCTCTCTTTGGCTTTCTTCCAGCCCAAGTGGTACAACTCAGCCAGGCTGAGGAACAGGGAGAGCACGGCCACAGCAAGCATGAAGATGATGAACACGTTCTTCTCTGTGGGACGGGAAACGTAGCAGTTGACGGGGTGGGGGCAAGGTGCCCGCTGGCAGATATACAGGGTCTCCAGGAAGATCCCATACAAGATGTATTGTCCCACAATGAAGGCAACTTCCATGGCAGTGCGAATCAAAATACTGTAAACGTAGGTGTTCAGCAGACTGCCTCTGAGTATGATTTTGCCTCCTGATTCATCCCAGCAAGACAACTCAGTCTTCTCTGCCACGGGGCACTTCTGCTGATAGTACGTGTCACCATTGTTTTTCATCTCCTGGGCCTCTCTTTCTGCCTCCTTCATCTTCCTCTTCTCCTCCATGCGCACCGTATGCATCGCATGGCCCATATACACCAGGGATGGGGTGGAGACAAAGATGATCTGAAGGACCCAAAAGCGGACGTGGGAAATGGGGAAGGCCTTGTCGTAGCAGACGTTCTCACAGCCAGGCTGCTGGGTGTCACACATGAAATCGGACTGCTCATCCCCCCAGGAGGACTCAGCTGCTGTACCAAGTACCAGCATCCGGAAGATGAACAGTACAGTCAACCAGACCTTCCCCACCACTGTGGAGTGCTTGTGGACCTCCTCAAGGAACTCTCCCAGGAAACTCCAGTCCCCCATTTCTGCTCACCAGGAGTGGGTAGAAGTCCTGAAGGCAGAACTGGAGACAGCCTCTGTGGGAGAAAATAGAAGAGAGTGATGCTAAGGTTAGGAAATGTCCAGCTAGGGATGCATGGAGTGAATTGATTTATCTTGTATCAGAGGCAATGCTTTTATTTGACCTGATGTGATGAACAGTGTGTTCATATTTGCTGAAGACTTTGCTTCACGTTCACTGAAGACAATGTGTGTTGGCTGGCTTTTTTTTTTTTTTTTTAATTCAGTTACTGAAACAGAAAGGGACTTTCTTAGCACGATCCATCTGCAATCTGTAAATGAGCTGCTGAAATTTTGAGGGTGAGCCAGATTTTTTCTTGCTTCAGAAAGTCCTTTCACCACAGTCTGCATGCTGTGTCCCCTGTGGATCGCGTAGTTAAAGCAGTATTCATCTGTCTGCAAACAGTACTCTGGAGAATCCCTAAATGGATTGATCCTCTGGGAGATAAGACTGGAGCGTACAGCTTGGTCTCAGCACTGCTTGGGCTCGTTCATATGTCACCTTTACATAATATCTGCACTGACACTTGGAATGTGAAGACCTCGCAGATCTGGGCTTCATTTCTGAGCTTGGTGTGACTACTGAAAGAAAGGCATGGAAAGCCTTCCTGTTGCCCACCTGCCTTTTGCCCATAGGTTTTGCTTTGGTTTGGCAGTATGACTAGTTTTGACTGTTTCATTACAAGTTTGAACTGTTTTGGGATGTGTAGAGACTTCGGATTGCTGTGATAGTGTTGTAAACCTAACCTGGAGCCACACTGCCATACCTGCCCAGGAGGGATGTGCTGCCCAGTCAAAATGGTGGATCTCGTTCCTTCCTCTTAAGCTCTGAGACTATTCAAGTTATATAGACAAAGAAATCTTCCTGTAATGCTTCTCAGCAGACCAGCAGTTCCTGGGAACTAGGATTTGGAAGGTGGTTGCTGAGAGGAGGAAGGGGCTGGTAGTATGTTGGCAGAGTCAGGATGTAGGAAAACCTACTTCAGTTTTGTTTCTGACTCTGGCAGATTGTTTCTGGCCAAGTCACTTAACTCCCTGGATAAAAAGAGAATAATAGGTTTAATCTGTCTTTTGTGGGATTCTTATGTAATTATATTATGTAATAATATTTTTGAAAATAAGAGGGACTTATTTAATTTTTTAAATTAAATAAAAAACCCTTTTAAATAAATATATGCAAGCATAATAATCATGGTAATGAAATACTAAAAGTACTAGACAAGGTAAATCTCAAAGTTGTTGGGAACAAAAGTGTTAATGCTTCTTTGTTTTCCTTTTTCTCATATTTGAGAACCAGCTATTTTTGCCATGCAAAGGCTGTGGAGAGTAGACACTTAAATGCTGAAAATTTACTGCAGTAATATTGTGTAGATTTCCTGTGAGCAAAAGCTGGAGAGGATGGAGATATGATTGCTGAGAGAATGATACCTCTCCTCCAGCTATGTAACTGGTATAATTTAATGTAGCAATGCACACCATGATTTACACCATTACTAGTCTGTGCACAGCATCAGTCTGCAAGGATGGATGGGATGAAGATCAAAAGCTGAATCCTTAACCTGTTGGTGCTACTGAGGGCTGCCCTGAGGATTTCCCGGGTAAGGAGATGGGAGGGGATCTCCTGCTGCCCCTCTGCCTGTTGGAAGCTGTGTGAGGAGGGAGAAAGAAGGGGCATACAGGGAAGCCAAGGATGGGCTGTGGCTCTTTGCTGGCAGGCGTACTGCAGTCATGTGAATGTAGATCCTGGAGACTTCGGGGGTATGCTGAAGCTGTTCCATATGCTGCCAGTCAAGAACCAGAGGAGCAGCAACACAGAAAATCATTGTATCTTGCTAATCTCCCCCTGCTGGCACTGGTAAACTGAAAAATCAGCGGGCCTGTCTTCTCAAATGACTTTGCACCAAATGACTTTGGTACAGTTACTGCATTGGAGAAATTATTGCATGGCTTTGTTCTGTGAGCCCCAGGGAATTCAATACAGACAGATAGATCAGGGGTGGGAGATATTTACAGAGAGTTGCATTGAATCCCAGGATTTTTTTTTTTTCTTTTTCTTTTTTTTTCAGATTGATGACAAGTCATCCCCTATTGAAGGCTTCTACACCTAGACACTGGCAGATATTAAAATCAGTGTGTACAGAACATGAACTTGGCAAACATGAGAACAAGAGGAATCCAGAGATTAAAAATGACACTGGACATGTAAGTGACAGTCAACTGTTTGCACAATATCTTTCAAAAGGAGGTAAATCTAGATGACCAATGTTGGCAGCTACGAGGCTTGGACCAGGTAGTAGGACCATTCCCTCTGTTGTTTCCTTCTGGCTGCTCCCCTGCACAGGCCGCTTCATGGAGGGGCTGCCTGAAGAGCAGAATGCCTCCTGTTGTTCCTGCTGCAGCCACAGAGCCAGGGGGCTGCCACAGGGCAATAGGTGGACAGGAGAGAATGAGTGTTGGTTACCAAGAGAAAGTGATTCTTTCTTAGTGTGATGCTTTTGGCTGAGCTGTTTTTAGGTATTAGTGAGCTATTCTTGTGATGCCAGTCAGAGAACCTCTGACAACAGGCAAAAGCATCTCGTTCCGTGCTGCCAGAAGCTAAGAATTATTGTCACCTCCTGACAGCTTTTCCAGGCTATGCAGGACAGACTCTGACCTAGCCATTTTCCTCAGGGCTTTACTATTCTTGGGAATTTTCCATATAGATCCCTTTCCTCATTCCCAGACTGTTATCCTCACATGTTTTGACCTCTCAGCATGTGAGCATCTGTAGATTTTGTATTCCTACTTTGGACTTAATTGGACAAATCTCATCTTTCTCCGGTGTGACTCAGCGAAAAATACCTTTGGGTGTCTTTGTGAGGTCTCAGCACCTGATAGCAGCCTGCCTGACAGCAGTCATGCATATTCATGCGGTGTCTTGGGCTGTGCCACCGTGCTGTCGTGCACTTGGCTGGCAGCTTTCTGCTGGATCAACAAAGGAGTTGTGTGCAGCCGGGAGATCTTGGCAGCATGAAATGTGTATGTGACAAAGACCAGCATAGCCCAGCATAAACCCAGCGATGTGGCTGTCCTGCCTTAATCATCACCTGGAATGCAATTAAAGCTGGGAAAAAAACAAGTATCAAAACTGCAGACCAAGCATGGCATCCACCCAGCTCTGAGCCTTGTGACTGCCAAATTCCAAGATAAAAATACCCCAGCAGGACAGCACCTGCTAGTGTGCCAGGCTGGCTTGCCACCAAAGTATGGCTCTCCACTATCCTTTCCTTGTGCTACCTTCCTCTGTGAGAGGAGAAGTGTTCGTAGATCTCAGAGCAGTTTTTGCCTCTCCTGTTCCTGATGCCACGTGCTGTGAATGGCAGACAGGCATTTTGCATCTCTGTTTCTTGCTCTGGCAAGTGAGCTGTGCTGGGCAGACTGAATGGAGCTGCGGAGAACTTCTAAGAAAGCCTCACCAAAGAGGCAAGAAGGCTATTCCTGCCCAGTTTTCTTCTTTATGAGAGTCTGATTCCCCAGGAGTTGTTAGGAATCCACTGTTTCCTTCTCTTTAGAAGACAGGCGAGACTATCAGCAGTGATATAAATAGCTGGGCTCAACACTTCACACTAACTTTTCCCACAAGGAAGGTGACAGGAGGTTGACATCTCTGCTGGCTGTTTCTAAAATAAAGTGGAGAGCCTGATTATAATGCCATTCTGCTCTCCCTCTCTCAGCCCACCTCTTTCCCTTGGCAAGTCCCAGGCAGGCTCAGAGAGGCTGTAGAGAAGGGCTCCTTTGTGTGAGGGAAGTGTGATTCTCAGACAGGAGAGAAAGAAATGGATTCAAAATCAGTGCATTTTGCTCAGGGCCATGCAGCAGGTCCCCCACACTGAGCTAATGAAATCCTCAATCCTGTTTAGTGGAGCATCCCGGCCAGCTGCGGCAAGGCCAATGCTTAGGAGTTGCTTGTGGCCTGCCTTCCTCCAGCTGTGCCACTTCCTATCAGATCCAAGCAATCTGTGGCACAGCAGATAACTACTGCAGAGGCACATGGCAGAGGTCTTTTCCCTTGCATTAATAACTGTCAGGTTGCAGCCAGACCTGAGAGCTCCCAGCACTGTAAATTTGGCTGTTCACACCTGTAGACACTTAGAAAGAGGCTTCCAGCTCTGCTCTGCCAGGTAGTTAACCCAGATTTGCTTTACAGCTGTACATTTCACTTAGTCATTTCCAGCCCCCCATTAGCAGCAGTACAGTCTCTCTGCATCCCACTTAGGTGCAGAAATGCTCAAACTGCTTGTTCAAGGTCACTGTGTCACTGGAAGCATGGGGATAGAGGCTGTGACTTGCAGACCTGTGGCCTTTTTTTCTGTATAGCGCTGCTTAGACTTTATGAGAGTGACGCAGCACTGCTTCTATAGCACTAGGACATGTGCTTCTACAGACTGTAGCCACAGGGCGAGTTGATGCCTTTCTTGCTTGTGTCTTGAGACAATACTTTCTTGATCACCAGGTTGGTTGGGGCCCTGGGCAGCCTAATCTAGTGGAGGGCAACTCTGCCACCAGCAGGGGGGTTGGAACTAGATGATCTTTGAATTCCCTCCCAACCCAAGCCATTCTATCATTCTGCAATCTGAAATAAATTCCCATCGTGGTACTATTCTGCAGCAGGGATGCCTGGCAGAACCAGAGTTGTGGTTTTCCAAGAAGTGACCATCTTGTTATTGCAGCAGAGCCCACGGCCCTGGGTCAGTGTCCCAAAGGAAGCTGACTTTTCAGTGTACAAATACAGTGCTCCTTTGTTGTCAGGACCTGTCAGGAAGCCTTCTAGGGGTACATGACTTACAACATTAAAAGATGAATAAATTTAGAAATGCTCTCTCCAGTGTGAGAGCAATGCTTTGAATTCCAGAGGCTTTTTAGAGCCTTGGGACATAAACAATGCAACGGGATGTAAATCAATGCAGTGCTGAAGCCTACCTCAGTATGTATCTTTTTGTTCAGTTAGCTGACATTGGCTTTTTTGTATGTATATACAAGAGATGAGCAGTGACACATCAGGTATCATTATCCAAAGGTTACCAAAATTGCTTCTCAGAAATAACGGTGATGCTGGCACAGGATGCCCAGGGAGGTGGTGGTGGAGTTACCGTCTCTGGGGGTTTTCCAGATACACATAGATGTGGCACTTGGGGACACTGTTAGTGGACATGGTGGTGGTGGGTTGGTGATCTGACTAGATGACTTTAGTGATTGTTTCCAACCTTTCTGATTATATGAAACCCCATCCCTATGGCTTCATATGTATGTATATGTGTTTATGACAAATTTCTGCCTGAAGTAGGCTGTTTTTTTAGCCTAAATGGTTACTTTGATCTGTGCATGGATCTGAACAGATAGGTTCCTGTTTCTTTCTGCTTACAAAAATAAAAGGAAGTCTGACATACTTGCTTGGGTTCCTTTCTAGTTCCTTGGGTTCTGAGTCCTGTCCTGAATAAGCAGCAAGGACAGTGACTTTGACTCCTGTGCTCTTATCTCACAGGAGAGGCTCTGTGTTAGCACCCCTGTCCCAGCAGACAGCCATCCTGTGCTTCTCATCTCTCTGTTCATCCTGAGTTCACTGCAGGTTCTGGAGGGGTCGTGCTGATACTCAGACCATTGCCCAGCTTGCAGTTGCAGACAGCTCGTTATTCCTAATGAGGTGTGCCTTCCCCCTCCTCTCCAAATGTGGAAAATCTCAGAGTTCACAAAAAAGAGAGTGGGTGAGGAGATAAGGGAGCCGACTGACCTGTCACCTCCTGACGCACATGGGCACAGAGGGAGCTCACTCAACACTTCCAAGTGCATACATCAGGGATGTGTTACACACACAGATGACGGTATTATGTGGAATATTTTCATCTGAAGTGATGGTGGAAACTGCAGACTTGCCGTTTGTTGAACTGTTATTGCTTATCTACACGGGATATATAATGTTCTTGGTTTTGTTTTCTTTTTCTTGTTTGTAGTCAAATTGTGCTCATATGTAACCTAGGCACTAGAGCCAAGCTCTGACCTATGCAGACACAGGAAACTAAAATCAGAGATGACCTTAAACTCATCTGGGTCCAGCTGAGGAATGAATTTGTCCCTCTGTGTTTGAACGCCTGCTTGAAATAGTTACGTGGTAGTGGCTTATATCCAGGCTTATACTTAGCATGCAGGGAGCACCCTCTCATTCTCTTGGGATTCTCTCTGTGCCTTGCAAATGTCGGCCCTTAACCAAACAAATGTAATAGAACTGGACTTGGGATAAGCTAGATAAAGGTGCAGATATGCTTTTTGCTAGAAAAAAAAGCACTCAATTCTCTCTCTGATGTAAATGCTACAAACAGGCTGATGGATATTATTCCTTATTCCTTAACCAATATGTTGAAGAGCATCCATTTTGGAATTACAGAACTTGGTGTTCTTGACAGTTTATTTATCTCAGTAGGGAGAAGGTAATCTAGATGTATTTGCAACTGATACTAAATTGGGCAGTGCTGTGTACCAGAGAGGAGAGAGCCAAACAAGGCAGAAGGAGCTGTGGAAGGCAGAAACATGTTGATAAATGTGGGGATTGCCATAGTAAAGAAGTTCCTGAGCTGTGCTGACAGAAACTGTTTATGTGCGTTGCGTTGTCCGTGGAGGAGGCTGGTGTAAGGAGACATGGAGGTGATGGTAAGCATCACATTTGACCTGATATAGTGGTAAAAAAACAGTCCATGTGAGTTTAGACCGTTTCACAGACTGCACGAGATGCAACTCAGGGCAGCGTTGGAGTAAAACAGACTGTAGAGGTAATGGGAAAAGGAAAGAGCTCATGTTCAGACTTAGCGCATCCCTTCTTCTTCCTTCTGCCTACCCCTTCCTTCCTCTGGACCCTTGCCTCAGCTGTTTGGCTCTTTTGATTACTTAACTCTCTATGGCACTTGGGTTGCTAGTGCTTTCTGCTTTAGAATGGGGGATTTTTCAACAGTCATCTACTGCCCATTTAGTATTACCTCTTCAAATCACATTTCTTCTTTCTGTCCAAAGAACCATAGGATTTTCTTCACACCCCAGCATCACTGCTGTAGCTTTGCCTCCAAGCATTTTGTTTCTCATTCAGAGCAGAGTATGGGTGTAGCTTGTGAGTGGGTTATTTTATATATTCAGGATATGTGCATATATCTACATATGCTTTTAATAAAAATTAATATTAAATTTTCAAAACCAAGCAGCAGAGGGTAATCAAGTAGTTACTTTTCTAAGTAATCTTAATTCAATCTCTTTGTGCCTGTGCCTCATAGCTATGAGCCTTTAACCACATCCTCACATTGTCACCTCATTCTTTGTACAGGATGCCTGCCTCATTCTGTGCCAGCCTGGTTGGGGCTTTCTTGCACAGCAGCTATTCAATGTTTTGTTTTCTCCTTATTGTTCAGCGGGTGGTCTGTGCCTCATTTACTGTACATTATTCAAGTCTGATTCAAAAGACAATTATTTGTTTCCTCCTGGGTTTTCCTACAACTTTCATCCCAACAGTACCTGATTGCTTCACAGTTATTTCTTTACTTATTTTTATTACTATTTGGAGATATGGAAATGGTGTCGTATCAACTTTACAACAGTCAGAGATTAAAATAAAAAATGTTCATTACTTTCAGAAGCTGGTTGGAGATGTTGCTAATCTTTTTTTTTACTCCCCTCCCTCCATGTTCTCAGACCTATATAACGTATGTTTGAGACACAGCTCTCTTTGGTTAGAAGTGGAGCAGGAACATTTATCAGTTCCACCTGTTAGACAGCGTCTAAAAGGCACCACTGGGGGACCATTTGTGAACAAATCTGGATATAGTGATTTTCCTCATCATGGCATAGGACACTGGAGTAAATAGCAAGAATAAATCCCACTCTTCTTGGATAGTTTTATGTGTTTTTAAACTTTTAAAACTGGAGACAGTTTTTCTCCCATACCACTGTTCTCTCCCTTTTTCACCCAGACTTTGGGGCTCTGGAACACCCTGGCTGGACTGCTGTTTCTGTGGTCACTGTGCCCAGACGAAGGCATCTGCTGGCTTTTCCACTTCTAAGGGAGAAGAGCTTCATACAGAAATTCTCAACCATTCTCAAGATATGTCCATCACAACAAAGGTAATGAAGAGAGAAGGAAATGTAAGTGTAAAACTCTTAGTTCTTACATTAAAAAACCACTGACCCCTCTTGGAAAATGCACTGAAGAGACTTAAGAGGCATGCATCTCTGTGTTCATTTCATGCTGCATAGCATGAATATTTCTTTGTTTCAGCTGGCCTGTTAGTGCACTGCTTAGAGAGATCTCTCTGTTGCTTATCAATAGCCATAAAATTGATTTATTTCTCTCCTTATGAATTCTTAGCTTGAAGATTGAAGTTTCTCTGGTGCCCCCTGGGAGCTATTTCTAATTTTAAATCTCTGTCCTCGTGCTTCATACAGAAGCACCCGAGGTGCGGAGCAGTCTCTGAAATCTGCTCCCTAATGACCTGGAATAGAGCTGAATTACTCATTCCTTCAATGCTTTGAGATAAGTCAGAAAACAAGGACAAATGTGCAGAATGAGTGAAATCTGTCTGAAGGTCAAAAAGAGAAGAGAGGCTGGGTAGGAGGTTCCGTATCTTCTGGCAAGATTTAAATTTTTCATGTGGAAATCCAAAATACTAAAGAATTGTGATAATATATTCTGTTAAGTGGAAAAGCAAAAACAAATCCCAAATACTTACAGTAGCAGGAATACTTAGCATAGTTCCCAAGCAACCAGATTCTGATGAGTATTTTAAACCCTGAACCCTCAGGAATTCTCCTAAACTATTGTTTTGCTGTCAAGGAAAGAGGCAAGAAAGTCAGAAAGATTCTGTTTTCTTCTCCAAGTAGATTTTTAAAAGTCTAGATGCAGAAATGTTTGTCTTCTAGCACAAACACAGCAAAGATGTGAGAATTCTGAATCACAGTTTAACCCACTCCTAGCTGCACACAAATATGCAGACATATCCCACGTGTTAAGTTCTTTAGCCTTAAGGAGAGGATCATATAAGCAGCAGGAAAAACTTTCCACATACACTGCTTCACTGAGATTTTAGCATGGAGGAAGACTTCAACAATTAAGGCTGATTTAGCCTGTTAGTTTTGTTTGTTTGTTTGTTTGTTTGTTTTTGTCTGAAGTGTATCCAGAGATGCTATTTACGGGTTTGTGTAGTACTTCTGGGACAGAGGTATTGCCTCAGTTTACTCGAGCTGTTAAAACCAGAATGGCACAAAACTCATTCACTAGACGCTTTGGGAAATGAAAGGGGTTACCGAAGGAATTGTGCTGGATTAGAGGTGAGATAACCTTTGCATTTAGCCATTGCTTCTTTCCAGATGGATCTGTAAAGGTACTGTATTTTCAAGCTAGGCTGTTTGAAACGTGCAAGAGATGTTAAATTATAGAAGTGTAATAGGATAATTATTCAAAATGCAAGGGGAAAAAAGTTTGGAGGGCAAATAAAAAGAGGAATCTGCTAGTGGGAGCGTTTGTCCCTCAGGTCCTCTTTGCTGAGGCTGCTCTCAGCAGTGTTGGGATGGAGAAGAAAAGCATTCCACCCGCGGTGTGTGCTGTACATATGACCGGGGCACATGAGCAAGACACTTTCCTACTCTTGACGTGCATTCCCAGAGTCCCTGTCACAAACTGGCCAGGACAGAATATTCTCAAGGAAAAGAAGCTGCAACATTTCAAACTATTCTGTGTGCTCTGGAACACAGGCAGCTCAAGCAGACACTTGATAAAGCACTTCTGCCCTCGTAGCTTCTCACAGGTAAGATTTCCCTTCATCATGCTCCCTAAAGCAGCCTGACAGTGTGCTGAAACAGGATCTAGGAGAAACTGCAGTTTGCACATTACAGTGTCTGAGGGTACTTGGAGCTTTTATCCTGCCTTCCTGTACACTGAAATCTGTTGGGATCCACGTTCACTGTTAGGAGGCTCTTCTGTGAGTGCCTGTGGCAAAAGCAGTGTGATTTTTTAAATGCTTTAAGCCCACCTTGTTAATAGGGAACGTTTTGGAGTGAAATGGGAAGAAAATACAGAATTCTGAAGTTATTTTTGGCTGTCCTTCTTTTCTGCCTCACCAAGTCCATCTCTCCCCTCTTGCTATTTTACCCTGTAGTCTAACATTCTGCTCTCTCTATTGATGCTTCTTCAGTTATTTACCCCTCATGGTTACTTACCTGATTTCCAGTGTCTTTTCTTCTGTCTCCTCTCCTCGCTTTAGCACTTTTCCTTCCTGTAATTGAGTTGAATCCTTCGTTCTTCTCAGTCACTTGGTTTTATTCCTTTGGCATGGTTCTCTCTCTCTCTCCCCTTCTTTTTTCTCCACCCCCTTTCCATGTCACTTTCTCTCTTCCCCACCGCCTCTCTGCCTTTCCCCTTCTTTCTTCACCTACTTTTCTTGTCTCTCCCACAACCTCCAACTTAATCTTTCTATTTTGAAACCTAGTTTCCTGTTGTTTTTCATTTAAAGACCATGGGTTTTATTCCTCCCTCTCCATTCTCAGCCTCTCCCTGTGCCACCCTCCCCATACTGACTGGATGCACTCACTGCTGCTGCCTTCTCCCTGTCCCTTCCAGTTGCTGCTGCCACTGCTCCTTACACCCCAGATAACACACCATGGTCTAAATCTTCCTTAAATGAAAAGAGACAGGGTTTCCCCACAGCTACCCCTGCTAGAACCTGAGAAGGCTCTTCTGCACAGGACATCAATGAAGGATTTCTTTTTTTTTGACTCATTCAGGATTAAGCAAAGCGGAATTTATGAGGAGTGGGGTCTTGCACCTCTCCAAGTAAGGAGCTGGAGCATAGCTGCTGCCCTGAACCACTTAGTGCTTCCCAGGAAGGTGTCCCAGGTCCCCTTTAAAGATGCATACAGAACAATCTGCCTATCAGGTGCGGTGGTTTTTGACAGCCTCCCACATTCCTATACACACACACACACACTCTGACGCGTGAGCATTTGGGCTTTTCTTAGAAATACTTTTGGCATGCTGAGGTCTTACATTTTGTGTACGTGTCAAGTTGAGCTTCTGAATCCTGTACGGTGGGCCAAGAGATGAGGGTGAATTAGGAATGCCTTCTGACTTTGATAAAGGCTGATCTGAAAGAATCAGTGTCAGGAGATTGTGATTTGCTCAGAAGGCTTTTGCTACACATAAGCTTTGGCTGGTTTTCCTCCTACCTAGCCCTTCCTGTGCTAGGTATCTCCCATCCAGAACATAACTCCCCAGTTGTCTCTGTACAGTAGCTAGTGTAGATCATGAAGCAAATGTAGCTCTGAGAGTAAGCCACAGGACTGACAACTCTTCTAACACTGTTCTCCTGCTAATTTAGTACCCTTTAATTCAGAAGATTGGAGGCAGGCTATGCAGGCATAGAGCTGTGCAGAAGCTACTCTGGATTCATGCCCTATGTGGGCACTCTCATCCTGAAGCTAGAAATGCACCTCCTTTTCAGAAGGGCACATCTCCCTCCTGCTATAACCTCACTGATGACTATTGCAGGACATGCAGTACGTTTCCATAACAGTTCAGTAAACTGATACTGAGAAACCAATAATCGTTTGCCACTGCATTTCTAACTTTATTGAAGGGTCTCCCATGACTTCAAAGAAAATAAGAATATTTCTGGAGTTCATTTTCTCTCTCCTGCATAACGCTATTATGCCTGTGATTATCCCATTGATTTAATGCCAGTGAAACTGTCAAACATTTCATCACAGAGATGTCCAAACAGGTATTAGTATTACAGCTCTACTTGTAGGTGGCTTTGGGCTTGTCAGGTATTTCTCACATGCAGTTCCTGTGAGCAGTCTGTCTGAAATGCAACATACGCTCCCTTCCTTGCTGAACCTTTGTTGTGAACTCAGGATAGTCAGATCTGATTTTTCTTTATCATTCCTTTGTGTTTCTTACCTGGGCATTGTTCCAGTGTGGCATGCTGTTTCCCCTACAGTCAAACAGTTATGCTGTAGTTGTATTGATGAATACAGGGAGAAGGTTTCCATCAAATACACACATTGTGCACATGATGTGACTGTTATGAGCTCTTCTTTTTTCTTTTTTTTTTGGTGATGGTGGGATCTGTTTGAATTTTGATGCGCAGAAGGGAAATGGGTGAGGGTCATGTAGGATGCAAAAGACAGGAGAATGGAGGTGCTGTATAGATGCCCCTCTGCCAGACTATCAGTGTGCCCTTCCTCTTCTATTTCCACCTCTTTTGAGGAAAACAGCTTCTCCAGCTCCATGGGTGAGCTGGGAAGAAGGATTTTCCTCCCTTCCCCAAGCAACTGCAATGCAAAACTTTTATGGCTTGAATGAGGAGATCAAGTGGAAGAGAATATTCCCCTAGATAGTGGGAATGCGATGAACAGCTGATAGTTGCCTTGTGCAGCTTGCAAATCTCAGTAGTTTGTAGTGCTGTAGAACACATTTTGCAGGAAAGGGATATATAGGAGGTAAGGGAAAAATAGAACAACGTGCTATCTTTTGATCAAAGGTAAATGGCTTTTGGGGGCTAAGATTTCTGATCTTCTTGGTAAAAGGAGCATAGCAGACTGTATCTACCTAGTCTTCAGTGAGGCAGAAGATATGCTGTGCCAGAAAAAAACAAATTAATAAAAAAAGATTCAGCTGAAGAAGGCGGGAATTATTAGGGAAATCCTCTGAGTAACTGAGTAATAGACTGATGGGATTTAGACACCGGTTCCTTAACAGGCTGAAGGGAAGTTATCTATGAGGCTGATCAAAGATTGTACTTAGGACTGCTCTTTCTAAATGTTTGTGTTAATTACCTTGGCACCAAAAGTAGAAATGCTACTGAAATCTGCTGATGTAGGAAAGCTGGGAGGTATTGCTGGGGCAAAGGTGGATTCCAGCATCAGGAGATCTGAAGGCTCTTTACAACTGGAGTGACTGAGATGAGGTTTAAATTGGAGAATACAAAGTCACACGCACTGCAGGACCTTGCTGCTGAGAGAGTAAGGAAAATTAGCATTTGGAAGTTCCTAGCTGGCATGACAGGAGGGCAAAGTCCTGGGTGAAGGTCACCAGGGGAGGAACCAGCGATGGGATGTGCAGGTGAAAATGGCAGGTGAGCTCCCAGGACACAGCAGTATTTCCACTTGCAGCAGCTAAGTTTAATGTCCTCCAAGAGGGTGTGAGACCCCCACCAGAGCAGTGTGTGCAGTGCTTGCCCATGTTCAAGAAAGACGTTCAGCTTGGAACAGGTGCAAAGAATGGCATCAGGGTGATCAGAGGAACAGAAAAGTGTCTCTCAGCCAACAGTGTGTTTACTTAATCAGTCACAGAAGTGACTGCAAACAGATATTTGAGCTGATTTGAAAATAGATGAGATACAAGTACAAGCTTTCCTACATTCATTATTTCACACTGAACTTCATGCTACTGCAGCTACCTGAAGTAATTAAAACACAGCATGACGTGCCTGCAGGGCGAATACTACAAGGGAGCTCGGTTACATACTCTGGCAGAACAAACGTTAAGAGAGATTTCCTGCCTATAAATACTTCTCAGATATGGGGGTTGGGCAAGTAAGTGCTAGGGAGAGAGAAGAGCTACATACATTAAAGGACAATGTGGCATAAGAATAAATAGATATAAATTGGCCATGAATGAATTTAGGTTGGAAATCAGAAGGTTTCTAAGCAACAGGGCAGAGAAGGAGGAGCTGGAACAGCATTCTAGTAACAGAAGTGAGGGCAGAAACCTAATGAGATTTAGGATAGAGCTTAGTAAGTTTAGAAAAGGCCATTTGTTTTATACTTGCCTGTAACTCAAAGGGATTGAAGCTGATAAGCCAAGAGGTCCCTTTTTCATTCTATTTCCCACACTTTCCTTATTGCCTTATCAGAGCTGCTCCTTTTCATGCAGAAGCCAGGTAAATCCTGCACAGAGTTTCAGCGTGATGAGTTTTTCAGCACTGATCCCATGGCTATTTAATGGAGTATTTATTCTGTGTCAGGGATTTAAACAAACAATGAGAGCAAGCCGACACAGTGCATGGAGAAGGTCTGCAAACATGCAGTAATATAGATGAGAGCTCAGATAGGAAAGAGCTTCTTCACATAAAGCAGATGCTCTTGCAGCATCTGGCTTTGCTGAAAAGCTGTTTCAAATGTGGGTAAACATTCTCCTGGGATTTGAGAACTTCAAGAGATTGCCTGAAAGTAAAATATCTTGTTCTGTCCTGCTGTTACAGAGCGCTTGGTGCCTGGGGAAATATCAGATTTACTGCCCTGGGAAATTTCGGACGCCTCTCTGTCACCACCAATGGTTGAGAGAGAAAATTCTTGTAGGTATGTTATCTCCCATGCCTGGCCATCATTGCAGTTACTCTGTTTCTTTATATTGTCACATGCTGGACAGACACAGCTAAGTACCCTCTCTCAAGTGCCTGTGGATGCTACCTTCCTGGTGAAGCTTTTTATCCAAAATCCCCTGGCATGGGTATGATTGAAAGAGAAGGAGAGAGAAAGAACTCAGTTATTGATTAGACCTCTGGAGACAGCTTGAAGGCATCTTCCAGCAAAAGGCAAATTCCCAAAGACGGGCCTGGCCCAAGGGAGCAAGAGCAGCATGTAATGATAGGTCCCCACATGGCATGGAATGGTTTTATAGTCGCTATTCCTCCCTTAGTAAAAAAAAAAAAATTCCCATTTATGTCATTATATACGGATGTTTTCCCCTCGATTTCTTTCCAGCCTGTATTGGGTTCATGCGGCAAGCTTTCTGTAGTGAAGAGGCTGCAGAGGTGGTCTCTGTGAGCAGAGCACGGTGCTGCCCCGCATCAGAGCAAAGCAGCTCCAGCTGCTCCAACAGAGACATGCTGCTGCCAGAGCTGAGCCGTGAGAGATGCTGGGTGTGCTCTGCGAGAGAGGAGTTAAGGAAGGGAAAGTCTGCTGTGCAACAGCAGCTGGGAGAGAGGGGTGAGAGATGTGAGAGGAACAGCCCTGCAGGCAACTAGGTCAGTGCAGGAGGAGGGCAGGAGGTACTCCAGGTGCACAGCAGCAGCTCCCTGCAGCATAGGGGAGGTCCATGGTGGAGCAGAAGGTCTGGGGAAGCATGAGTGGTGACCATGCAGGAACAGCAGAGATGAAGGACTATGAAGTGACTGCAGCCCCTGTTCCTCTATGCTGCTCACAAGGAGGAGGTAGACAAGGGTGAATGGGGTCGAAATGTGATTATAGTTTGCTATTATTTTCTCACTACTCTAGTTTATTATTAATAAGCAATAGATCACAGTAATCTCCCTATGCTCAGTCTGTTTTGCCCATTATGACAAGTAGTGAGCAGTCTCCCTGTCCTTATCTCGTGAGTGATTTTCATTGTATTTTCTTCCCTTTATCTTTTGAGGAAGGGGAAGGAGAGAGGAGTTTGGTGGAGTTGAGCTGCCCATCAGCATGAAACCACCACACAGCTCAGAGTACCAGAATGAGAAAAGAGGAAACAAGAAACCACAAGGTGTGAAATGTCACTGTGTGCCAGCATCACCTGCCAATAACGTTTTCAGCAGGAAAAACTGGAAGAGGACTTCATCTCCCTGAGAAGAAATGACCATCTATCCCAAAGTAAATGCTTAGTTGTTCTCTTTGTGCTACTGGAAATCAAACAGTGCTTCCACCTCCTAACTCTGCAGCATATCTCAGTAGTTGAGAAGCGCTTTGCAAATAATAACGCAATAATAAACACTCTCCTTGCTCTACACGTGGAGGAACCAAACCATGGGGATCCTAAAAGATTTGTCCAAGGGATGAACAAGCCATTTTCAAGCAAGAAATTCTCACCTACCCAGCCACCAGACATTCACCTTGTCCTGTAAATTTCCACCTACATGAACTGCTGCTTCACACAAGTATAGTATACATGCATATGTACATAAATATGTTTCACAAAGTGAGAAGAAAAGTAAGAACAGAGAATTACCTCTTTTTGCAGAGCCTGCACAGGTGGAGGGAGGAGCAGGTGGCTGACTGAAGTGTTTGCTTCAGCACAGCCCCTCTATCTCACTGGAGCCCACCTCTCTGTCCCCGTTTGGCTCCCAGAAGAGATCCGTGTCTGACGGAGGACACTTGGGGCAGGTGAGTGCACCCCAGTCCACTCCCTGGAACTCAGCCTCCTGCTGTGGTCTGACACGGGCTTACTGGCTCAATATTCCCTCCAGCCTGAAGGACCAATGCTGGAGGAGACTGGCTCCCGAGCTGTTCCTGACATGCACTGGCAGCTGTCTGCCTGTCATTCTTTTAAAGAGTCTTCGTGGATCAGGATAAAAATGTGATCTTACGCAGGCGGCATTGTAAGCACAATTTGGCTCAAGTTCAGCTCTTCCTTTGGCTCCCAGCTACTCTATTTTTAATGAAGGAATTTGAGGCTATCAGAAAGGAAGTCAAATTGTTTTAGGAAAACAATAGAAAAGCAACTTAAAGTTTATTAGCTTCCTGCCCAGGGCCTGGGACCAACTTGTCAAACTTATTAGAGTGATGGCAGAGCTATTTGTTTAAAAGGGCCAACGACAAGACTCACAATTTCATTCCTATTTAGACCTTGGTGAAAACAAAGGAAAGCCATAAAATAATATCTGAAGGGAGCAGATGGCTAACTGGTAAGTGGTGCAAGCAAAGCTGGCCTCTGAGCCATTCATGGTGTTGATCAGTGCAGTGCCTTTAGCTGGATTTTGTTATCAGGTGAGTGCCCAGGCCTGCATTCACATTTCAGCCCCATCACCCCAAATTACTTGTTGTGGTCCAGTTTTCAAATCAAAATCTCCCACTAAGGTTATCGATATGGCAGGAAAATGTCTTCAATTAGAGCTACTGAAAAGAGCAAAACAAGAGCAAAACAATACAGAAGGTCTATAAAAGAGCCAGGAATAGAACCCAGGTGTCTTTGATCATGTTGGACTTGCTGAGCCCCCCAACTATAAAAATATTTATATCCTCCAGAAGCAGCTGCAGTCTGCTTCTCTGTTTAGCTGCCCCAAAGTAGCAGTGCCATTAAGTCATTGAACACATGCAGGCATGTGGCTACAGAGAAGAATAGACAACAAACTATTAGACTTGCAAGCCAAAAATGCCCATGCTGTCTGACCCTTTTTATGGAGTTTCATTACTGGCAAAGAATAGAATGAATCACTGAGAAGCACTTACAAGCTCTTCTTAATGAAGAACCATACCCCTTTTTCAGCTGCTAATTGAGATTTTAGCTTGCTTCCCAGGGTCATATAGTAAGAACTCACCTTTCCGTTTAGTGGTGCAGCGGTAGTCTCTAGAAAGTCACACGCTGAGAGGCACTGAGCACAGAGAGCTACGCATGAAAGCTTTGAACAACTCAGTGATCGCTTTTCAGATGAAAGGAAGAAGATCCCACCTCAAAAATTCTCTTCCTACTCCTCCTCATTAGCTTAAATAAGACTGGGAAAGCAGAACCTAGTGATCTCCAGGGCCTGGGGCAATAGTGTGTCTTGCATTGGCAAGTGGTAGAATATTTGATTTATGTTTTCTTTTAATTTAGCCAGGTTAGATGCTTATTTGAGGGTCAAAGAGAGTACATCATCTCTGGAAAGGCCTAGAAAGCTGCATCTTAAACTTAATCATTTTAATATAAATACAACTGCCTTGCATTTGCATTCATTTTATACTTATCTTGCTTGTAAGGTATTCTTACAGCTTTCAGAAAGTTTCTCTAATTCCTGTCCCTTAGAGATACTTCCTTGGTAAACAAAGCAGTCAAAAATGCTTAGTTTATTGCAGTCCATAGACATTTACTTATTTTTCAGTACATTCTTGAGTTGCATTGACTTCAGCAAGACTTACTAGCCTTAATAGCAAAAGTCAACCGCCCTGCAATGCTAACCAGGCCAGTTTTGCTGGGGGAATTCCGAGCAAACAGCAGCTAGCCAATATACTTCTCAATTGCCTCTGTTGTAAGGGATGCCATGTGTAACTCATGTGATGGTTGTCTGACAAAGGGAAATATTTCATTTGCACTTATTTGGAATCTGTATCATCTGAACTGGTATCATATAATTCATTCTTTGTTCTAATAATCAGGATCCCCATGTATATGCTGTGAGAATCTTTATGTGACTCGCTCACGCTGTTGGATTCAGTAATCCCTGGGGCTGGGGTTCTGCAAAGGCTTGGTCATGTAAGTGATATAGTTACGTCTTGTGGCCATTCATGTGCATAAAAGTCCATCTGTGTACAAATGTTATTGAATGGACAATGCTGTGGATTGTTGAAGCTCCTATTTTTCCCATCAGGAGTCATTCTGGTTTCCCAGAAGGTTTTGGGATGACAAAGTTTGCCAAGCCAGCTGGACGTGTGGATGCTGAGGAACATTTCATGTTGGTCAGCTGCACATGCTGCCATGTGGGGCCAGTGCCAGCAGCTGGTTCTTGGGCTATACTCTCTCATAGAGGGGTTAGATAGCTGTGCTACTGCCACATGTCCCAGCTGTAAAGCCTGAGCTTTAAAAAAGGCTGTTTAAGTAACTCTACCAGTGTAGAAAGAATTGCAGACGTGTGTCTTGTTATAAAGAGACCTAGCTTTGTAGTGTGGTAGAAGGACTTTGGGTGTGCACTAGGCGTTGCTGGGGGGCAGAGAAATCAGGGCTTGAGCTATCCCTGGAAGTCAGTTTCAAAGGAAGAAGCAGTAAAAGGATATGAGGGAAAAGAGACGTACTTGAATGGGGGTGGGTGAAGCTGAATAGTAGACAGTCTGAGTTACGGAAAAAATCTCAGATGGTGCTTACTGCTCCCAGACAGCTCGTTCTCTTGTGTGATGGTATGAAAGCATTTCAAGACACGATATCCTGTGTAAAATTAAGAGCTTAATTAGTGCACAAATTTCTGACTAATAGTTCTCACCAATTCTATGATGTGTGTTGGCTGGATTCTGAAGCCTTCTGCGAACAATGAAAATTACAGCAAATGGAAGAGGCAGGAGTACACTGCTGGCCCAAGAACAGAAAGATAACATTTTACATCAGAAGACTAAATATTCATGTGCAATATGCACACACATGTATACACCCACTGAATAAACGTATATTTCAAAAGAAATACACTTGGCAAGAGTTCACAAATGAGCCCAATTCCCAGCAATGCTGTAGTGTACAGTGAACTTCTGTTTCCAGAATATGCCATGAGGTTAACTAGAGCCATGCAAGGGATTCAGGCCATTCTGGTGTTCATGCTGCACCTTCAGTGTGGCTGCATAAAGGCAAATAAACACAGAGATGGCATTCAGCACCTATGCAGTAAGATGATGTCCTGAGTATTTTCTAGAGGAAACCCTGCAAGAGATTTGTATTCGGTTTTCTATTCTGTGAGGGTGAAGGATTTGGTCAATTGAAGTCTCCTTAATTGTATTTCTGGACACCTGGTTTTCCTGGTAAAATGCACAGCCCAGCTGCCCAGGAGAGGTGGCAGTCTGCAGAGGAAGCAGGTGTGCATGTTAGTCACTGACAGCCACAAAGGCGAGGAAGTGGCTGCCATCTCCTCTCCACCACACTGAAACTGCAGGGCTCTACAGATGGCCATGGCAGCACCCATATGTGAAACTGTGAGGACTGCCTTGGTGCTAGGGAATCCTCTGAGCACTGAAGATGGTCTCAAGCAGGGCATTCTCCACTTAGATTCCAACATAATTTCATTGAAATTCATCTCACCTTACTCTTCATGAGAACCTGATGCAGCCTGTTGTAATCCTCACTACTGATTGATGTCTATAGATCCAGGCACCACTTTCTCACCAGACTTCTGCATGCTGTATGTTCTTGCTTTGATTGCTGGTGCAGGTTAAAATGAAGAGTGTCCAAAGGGCACATAGCAGAAAACCATGCCAAATTGCTAGCCTGAAGTGAGATGTTTCTTTTGTGGGTTTCATCGCTTTGATTTTGTGAGCTGCTGGTGCATAAATCAGGTGACAACACCTGACAAGTAAGTGGTGTCATCCAGGAGTGTGCTGTATTGCTGGTGTTTATCATTTTTCATAAAATGGTGGAAAGACGAGGGATATTTAAACTTGACTGAAACAAACGGAGGTAGCTATAAGTTAATTGTTTTTGAGTGAAATCTTGCAGTTTCATAGAGTAGAATCATAGAATCACCACGTTGGAAAAGACTTCCAAGATCACCTAGTCCAACCTTCTGCCTACCACCATTATTCCCCCATTAAACCACATCCCTTAGTATCATATTTAAATGTTTCTTGAGCATGTTTGGTACGTTTGGTACTCAAAATACAGATTTGATTAGAAAACACGTTTATTTTTCTTGAAAAAAAAAAAGAAGCAAAACAAAATGGAGACATGATAAAAATTGTGATAAAAACTGTCACAGTCATGAGTAAAATTCTTCCTGGTCAGCGACGATTTCTGTGGCTTTCTGTGCCTGTAAAGAAATAAGATGCCTAAGCAGCACATCCTGGTGTGATAGATGGCTTTTTTATGTGACCCATATGATTGTCATGACGCTTTCTGTAATTATCCTATGCCTATCTGAAGGGGAAAAATAAAGTGGCTCTTTCAGATCAAAAGGAACCCAAGTCTGTTTTTTGACAATGCTCTCAGTATTTTGCAATGCTGTCACCAAACCGGGGGCACTGCAGGATGCGCCTGCTGAAAGATCATTTCAGAGTGGTAGTGATTAAACCATGCAGTATTGCTCACAAGAAACAGAGTAGGAAAATGGGAAGCCTTGAGGTTGTCTGCTGTTCCCACGCTCTTCTCACATGTTCCTCTCTGACCAACTTTTTGAAGAAACAAGTCTCCATCTCAGGGAGAGAGTAAGTAGCAATTTAACACAGTGGGGAAGAAAGAGGTTTTGCGATGTGCTGCATGAAATGATGCAGTATCACTCCACTGACATCTGGTAAAACACTCTTAAATAGCCTTATCTTCTCGAGTCAGCATTTCTAACATCAATAATTTCATTGGTGATAATCAGTAAGGTCTGAGATCTGTTGGAGGACGATGGGTGGCTGCACTGGCACAGGAAATCTAAAGAGCTTTGAAGAATGCTGATAGAAAAATGCTGAGGCAACATCTTAGTTACTGAGTTGAGAAATGTGAATTTTTTTGCAGATTGTTGGGAAAACATGAGGACTGCTGCCTTGAGAGCTGTTGGCATTGTAATGCCATCAGGTTTTTACGCTGGAGATGTCCACAAATGCCACAATCCAGTGTAAATCTAAAAGCAGACTTCAGTGTTTCTCTTGAAACTACTGTGGTTGGCCTATACTGCTCACATGAGCTGCTTTTTCTTGCGCTCCCTACAGTCCTGTCCCAAAAACCTTTGAGAGGAGGTCTGGGCAAACCCAATCCAGCCTTGTGGTCATATCCTTTCTAACCCAGGCCACACAAGTTTCCTTCCAACCAACCATTCCTTCTTGTTTTTCCTCCTCTGTTCAGACTCTTGTGATCATCCTTGCACTAAAAATACCTTGCAAAATCTCTTCATATGATTAAAAAGTATTATTTTCCACTTTGAAAAGTGGAGCCATGTGGACATTCCAGCACAGGACTGACGCAAGATTGTCTTTCAGCTACTGATGCGATGTGAAATCATAGCCTGCAGCTGTGTAAGCATTACAGGAATCAACAAAGAGGTTGATGGTGATCTGTGGATTGATATTGGGCCTGCTTGTGTAGGCGCTGACCTAGATGGGAACTCACATTTTGTTTGCAAAGAGCTGTGAGACAGTTCATCTGAAAGATTATGGTATGGTTGGAACTCCCGTATTTTGTCCCCAAGTTTCTCACAGACTATCCTTAACTCTGGGCTCTGGTTCTGGTTAAGGAATGTTTGCTGGAGTGGTTCACAAACTGGCGCTTTTCATGTAAAGTGTTGAGGGATTTTTCAGGCAGCTCCGCAGCCATCTCTTCTGCATTGTGAGATACCGTGCCCCAAGTCCTGGGGGAGTGGTAGCCTGGAGTTGTGTGATGGAAATAGATGGTCTTTAAAGTCCCCTCCAACCTCCAAGCCATTCTGTGATTCTGAGAATAAGCTGAAATGGCCGGGAGTCAAAGCAGCATGGTATGATGTGAAACTCACAGGAGGATAACAAGCCTCTGCATCAGCAGAGGAAGCACATCCATCTCTTAGCACTCAAGGCTCCTGAATAAACTTAACCCTTAGTGGAAAAGCTAGAGGAAACATTCTTGTGACCAGCTGCTTGATAAGAGAGGCACAACTGCCCAAACGTGAGGCTTTTCATTGCAGGAAGAGATTGTTGAGTTTGACCAATATGGGATGAAAATGCAATATCTTAATATCGATGAGAGGCTCATCAATATTCTGCTCATTGGCTCTGAGGGCAAATGACACAGAACAGTGTATGTCTTTCCACCCCACCTCAGACCCCAAATGGGTTGCTTTTGTCCACACTGCCTTCTGGGAGCTGCTGTTAGTGATGCTAGCACCTGATCCATCCTGGGAAAGCATCAGTGGCCTGGAGAAAAAGTGCCAGAGAGCGTGCGGACAGTTGATGATGACAGCAGGATCATATTGGAGCCTGTGCCTTGGTCCTGTTGGCTTGTGAGTTATAGATGCACCTACACTGAGGGCAAGCTAGGTTTAGAATGGAAGAAAGGTTGGAAATATGGTCATACTACTGAACTCAAGGCGAGAGAAGCTCTTCCTTAAATTGCAACCTGCTACATTTATTGGATTGCTTTTTGGAATAATGGATAAGAAGATGGATTGTTTAACTCACAACTACCAGAGTACATGGATGAGGACATGACAGACATCTTTGCTAAGCTTATGACCTGATGCAGTAGCTGCTCTTCTGATCTCTGAATTAAGTGTGGGTTAGTGCTGGAGCAGAGTTTGTTTTCAGCTGAGTGGCTCCAGTCTGCAGTGTCTGTGGTGCTGTGTGGGCAGAGTGAGCCAGCCTCCGGGCTTCAGCTTCCCCGTCTGGCACATGGCTTGCTCTGTGCTGAGTATAAGCTGGCATGGAGGTAGGATAAACAACCAATATAATAAAGAACAGTATAAATAGTTCTGAGATAACAGCAGAGGGGGTTCATCGATGAAAAACAGAATTTCTGCTAATGTGGTCTTGCAGAAGGTGGACTATGATTGAAACATCTAGCTTGGTTGTCCATTTGTTACAGACTGAAGGAGGAGTGTCGTGTCTGAGTCCCATCTGTCTTTAAACTTCAAAAATGATTAGAAAGAATGAAACTGAAGCATGAGAGCTTGCAAAGAAAGTTGGTATGCTCACACTATAACCAAACCGTGCATGCTTACACAGACACATGAGGTAGTGTTGTAGAGTGTTTCTAGATGCTGGCATACATGTTTAGTGTCTACAGAGAGCATGTCCTATGTCAGAAGATCCATTCTGCAGTGCACTGTGTGCTTTCATTTTGAGTGTCTTTGGAGTGAATCCACATGAGGATGTTTGTTCTATCAGTGCCTGAAGGAGTTTCATTTTTTATTTTGTCTTAAGCATAGATGAAAACAAGACTCCTATATATATATATGCATATATATATATATGTAAAGTGGTCACATCTGAGATTGTATTGCAAATGAAGAATAAACCTACAGAGAATATAAAATCAGTAGCCTGCTTTACAGACCCAAAGGGAACCAGAAATATTTTGGCTGAAAACCTGCTTAGCGGTCCCTGTTTGCCTCCTACTCAATCAAATCAAATCAAATGTGTTTAAGTACTGAAGTGTGTTGCTTTTTAGTGCATGTAGAATTGCCAGAGAGACAACAATTTTGCATGGTTCCTGCCTGGAGCTATCAGGAAACTGTATAATTGTCCATCGGTTCACTTAGTAGAGACCTGTGTTTTTCAGGATGATGGGTTGCCAGTACATGGATAGTTTAAATGGAAACGATATATGCTACCATACAATTCGTTCTGCTGATTTTCTGTGATGGCCATTGCAGGCTGCAGCCCAACCTGACTTGCAAAACCTGCTCAAGCATGGTGAAGATATGGGTGGTGACTCTCTTCTCTGTGCTGTGCCACACTGCTTACAGAACCCAATGGCTTGTTTAAAACTTGGGTGAGAATGTATACAGGATCTGCCACCAAAGCAGCCAATGGGGCACAAGGAGAAACCCAAGGATTTTTAGCAGACTGGAATGTTTTCTTTCTGCATCTCTCCAAACTCACTGAAGCCTGAACATCACTCAGAAGAAATGTTTGATTGGCCTTATAGATCTCATTCATGCATTCAAGGCCAGGCTGGATGTGGCTCTGGGCAGCCTGGTCTGCTGGTTGGTGACCCTGCACATAGCAGAGGGGTTGAAACTAGGTGGTGATCGTGGTCCTTTTCAACCCAGTCCATTCTATGATTCTATAATCTCAGAATAAGGCTCTCGGTTCGAATGCCTTTTCTTCGCTATCGAACACACCATCTCTGGTTCCCAGAGACCTCTCTACTCAGCTCAGTGATTAAAGCACTTTTTAACACCGTAGCTGCTGTGTTCCCACGCCTGTTGCTGTCATGAGCGAGGCCAGTCTTAAACAATAGCAGAGGAATAAAGAATAGCCTTGCTAATCAATATCCTGCCTAGACGCTGAGTCAGGTGGCAGCTTGGGCCTCTTTAAAATTCCTGCATTGTTCCTGATTTTTCATTTGACCGGTGTAAGTTTTTTATCTTTAAAGAAAGAAAACACATGGGGCCAACTGTCTCTGCCTGCTGTGCTATTCCCTTCCCATCCACCCCCACTCAGTTGCGGCATCTTTGTCCTGTGGTAGCACATGAGTGCGGGTGGAGGCAGCAGTTGTTGGTCTGGACCTTTTGCTGAGTGTGATGTCCTGTGGTAAGAAGAAGGTAGCAGCGGTCTGAGTAGGATTCCTGAAGTCATGTATGTCTACAAGGCTTTGGAGAACAACACCTTTGAAACCTAGATATCCACGTGGGCTCATATTTGTGTGATCGGTCTTTAAATGGTCACAAGGACAGGCAAGAATGAAGGCAATTTCCTAGAATTTTTTTTCACAGATGAATGTTTGGAGCTCTGGCAGGGTGCTAGGACAGTCTGTGTGCAAACAGACATTTGGAAAACTGACAACAACAGTATTTGCTAAAACAAACTGTAGCTCAAGCTCTTGAATCCATGACGGTTGCACAACAAGCGTTTTGCAGAAGGAAAAGGAGTTCAGAGTGGCTTTATGTAATCTCTCGGTCTCACAGGGCCTGCAGGCCAGTTGAGAGCTTTATTCAGCTCCTGTCACAGCCCAGTGTCACCCCCAGGCTGCTCTGGCTGGCCTAGAACAGGAGCCGGTGGCTGTGCTTTCCCCTTGCCACAAGCCCTGCATGAAGGACTGCCAAGGAGGAAGGTCACAGATGCCCCCAAGATTTCCCTTAAAGCTGGGGAGTCTCTCAGAACTTGTTGTGGCTCTTTGCCTCTGCTTGACTCCTGTTGAAAGGCCCCAGCAAAGAGGGAAAGCGTGGTCCTTGCTGTGCCGCCAGGCAGGAACTCTTGGAGCTGGAAAGGGAACTGGTAAGGGTTACACTTGTGCATGTAGATCCGAGATAAGAGCTGACCTATCCTTCACCCCACACTGAACACCCTGAAGCTCAAAGAAGATCGAGAGACTTTGTGAAAATGCTGGGGGAAACCTGCCAGGCAGGCAGACTTGCAGGTCTTGCCCAGGGCTGGGAGCAGACATGCTGTGAGCAAGCCTACCTCAGATGTGAGTGCTGCAGACAAAACCAGGAAGGCGTGGGATTTCTGCAAAACCATGTGCTCTCAAGAGCTTGCTTGGTCCCAGACTGAAACACTTGAAGGCCAGCAGCAAGGACAAAGGAGGGAGCTGAGGGTGCCTGCTGGAAGCCTTGATCCAGAGCAAGGGTACAAAGCCTGGCTCTTTGGGACCAGAACTGTTAGACTGCTGCCAGGGCCCAAACACCTGGTGTGGGGCTCACTTGACAGGGAGCAGGGTTAGCCCCATTCCTGGAGACATTCAAGGCCAGGTTGGATGGGCCCTGGGCAGCCTGAGCTGATGTGGGGTAACCCTGTCCACAGTAGGGACTTGGGGTGCGTAGGCTTTGAGGTCCCTTCCAACCCAAATGGTTCTGTGATTCTATGATTCTATGCTTGTGTCAGTCAGCATCCTCTCTGCATCTCCAGCAGCAGGCACCCTCTCAGTGCACACTGTCCTGCCTGCACAAGCTGTACCCTACCTGCAAAGAGGCTGCCAGGCATAAGATGGCAGGGAGGTGTGAGCAGGGAGAAGGCAGGCCGCTATGCAACTGCTACCAGTTTGCCCTGGCAGTGGGGAAGGAAACTGTGCTCAATAAATTCTTTTTTCTTTAGTGCAGATAGTCTGTGACATAGTGATATGTGCTACAGACACTGTCACGATCTCTTCCCTCAACCCAAGCAAATATAAGCAGGGCAACAACCACAGCGTGGCCAGTCTTCCTCTCTAGTAGCTACTCAGCATGCCCCAGCCTTGCACAGGCAGAACCTCTGGAGGTGAGCTGAGGATTTCTTTCAGTCTGGGCCTCTACACAAAGGCTGCTGGTAAGGACTGCATTGCTACCAGCTGGGAAAGGGGATGGTTGTTGCAACCACACTTGTCCCACAGGAATATAACAGAGCCCTTCAGCTCATTATAGTGGTTGTTGCTGTGTGTTAGAGCTTGTTTGTAGTGCAGTCTGCAAGTCTGTTACTTCCCTAGAGTAGTGTTACTTGGGCAGTTGGATGTCAGCTGTGACAACTCTGGTGGAGATGCCCTTGATATGGGGGTGGATCCTTATTACAGAGGTTTGCAGAAGAGTCTGCTGAGTTTCAAGCTGTTTTGAAATACTGTGACCACTCTGTGCCCACTTAAGCTATCTCTGCTGTTGCTCTGTGAAGTTACTGGTCACCAGGACAAGGATGGAGCAGGGGTGCTTTGACTGTGATGTCGCATATTACTCTGTTGCATGGTTAATATTCAGGCTTGCTGGCTGCTTATGTGATTTCCAGCTTGGGGATTGTGCCAACAGTTGCACAGTAGAAATAAGTTTCTTGTGAGCCTCTTCATCTGCCCCTGAAAGCCCAAAGGAGACACTCTCGGGTTCTATTCAAGCCATTGTTCAGGGCAGGTTTCCTAAGCCCTGGAGCTCCCTTGTTCGTGGGGTTAGTCTCTGTGGGTTGAATGCCAGGCGTTCTGCTGGAGGCTCTGCTCAGCTCCAGGCAGAGTGCAGGAATGTTTGCCTGGGAAAGCAATCTTCTGGGGGAGTGTATCTCTCAAAGGGAGTCCTCTGTTCTGGGAGGGAGTGGTGGGAAGGAACTAAAGCAACTGGGCTGACCTGCTATCAGAGTATCTGAATAATAAAAAAGTCTCTTTAATGCTCACCCAGGGAACCTGTGTGGGTTTCATAAGAAAGGATTTGTTCCATACAGGCCTGATGCTTCCAGAGGAGGTGAGATGGCTGTCTTGACTTTCAGTTGTGTAGCAAAAAGGGAGGACAATATGTGCAGCCTGCCAAAGCAGCACTTGGTAAGAAGGCGACTGGGCTGCACAACATCAGCACACACGTGGTCAGTGGGGAAGCGCGAGTCCAGCTTCAATCCTTGTCAATGGCACCTCGTTGACTTTTAACACTTCCTTATCATGTCTACACTCACCTCGTAGCAGCACTGATAAAATGCCATCACTGGTGTAATCTCCTGAGCAGCTCTGCAGACAGCGCTGCAGAGCATGAGAGCCTGAAGCCGGCAGCTGGTGTGGGACTCCAATCCAGACCACGGTAATAAAGCAAAGGCTCTAACCTGAAAAAGTCTGGGGCAGAATAACTTCCAAGATGTATCGAACACCAGAGGTGCTGATCTATTTGTATGACTGGCATGGCAGCACAGGAATGTTGTGTTAGAACAAGGCTTTTCTGAATTTGGAGTAACTATTGCTTTTCAGAACGTGCTGGAGTTGGAAATGTAAGCTGTGTGATGTGCTTGCGGGGTATTAGTACTTAGGGTTATAAGCACCGTGGCGGTGGAAAAGATTGCACAGGTTATTTTGTTCTCCTTATTTCAGGAGTCTTTTATTTCTCTCTGTTGGGGTGTGAAGTAGTTCCTGTACTAATCTGAATTATCACTAGAAGTGGGTATCATTTCGGAATATCTAACTTCTACCTGTAGGCCCACAGCAATTAAAGGAACATTTATTATTACAAACAAGCAGCTCGCAGTGATACTCCTGAAGCTGCCCTCCTTACAGGTTTGAACTAGGGAACCCCAAACGTAAAAACTCAGCTACTACTGAACAGATACATCATTTTGGAACCTGTAAACGATGATAGACTGATGTACAGCTCTTCACCGCTAGAGGAAAGCAATGAAAGCTGTAGTGGAATTGGCTGAAAAGAAGCACTTACCTTCTGAGTGGGAAATATGTGTGCTTAAAATGTTTTAAAATAATAATCCTAGACCTATTGCTTTTCTACCCGAATTGGAGGTAAAAGTCATGAAGCTAAAATTCCTTGCTGAAGAAAAACTTCCAAAAATAAAATGAAATTGTGCTTAAGACTTTTTTGTCAAAGAACTTGGAGATGAAGATCTCCACTTCTTGATGGTTGAAGATGCAATTTGCTGGCCAACTACTTTAAACACTGAAAGTTGAAATAAGGGGCTTCTCCTTTAGAGAAGGGATCATCATTAAGAGCAGACATTTCAATGAAAAAAATCAGTTTGACTTGCTTCTTTAGCCTTCTATCCTTATTAAGAAAATAATCTTGTGTATATTTTCTTCTTCTTGGGACTATGGCTCTACTCCGTGCTGTTATCCACTGACTTCTACTGTTGTGCATCTTTTATATGGCACTAGTCCTGCAGGCATTCCTGCAATCATTTCCACGTGCTGCAGTCTCTGCAGGGTGGAACAAACTTTCTGCATTCTCTCTATTCACATCATCTTTAGCAAGTTCTTCAGCTCCACTACTTGCTTGGATGACCTGAACTCAATACTATAATCCCAAGGCTGTTCTCACAGGAATATCTAGTGTTGCTCCAGCCACCTTTAGAAGTCTCTATCTTTTGATCTTTCCCAGGCTTTTTCTCTTTTTTCTCTTTCTCTTTCTCTTTCTCTTTCTCTTTCTCTTTCTCTTTCT